>JAJOOD010030826.1:0-22819 GCA_029582525.1 Solanum tacnaense | reverse complement strand
AATTTTGTGAGAAGTATCACATTAAAGGGAGTTTCTAAAATTACCTTGAATGTAATAAACTTATTTATAGCGTTATGTCATATTTTCACTATAAAATATCAAAAGAATTTATAACACGAAAATTACTTTCTTATTTTTTAATACATAAAATTCATCTAATTATTAAATTTATCCCACAAAACTTATCTTTTTATATTTATCACATTAAACTAAAAACTTTATTAAAAAAATATTTCTTATTATCTGAAAAGAATAATCTTTAAAGTTTGTCATAAAAAAATACTTTATTTATTTTTAAAAATGATTATGAAATATAATATTCAAATGAGTATAGTAATGAAGAAAAAAAAATCAAATCATATTATTTTAAATTTTGATGATAGTGTATTAAATATATTATAATGAAATTAAAATAAAGAAAACAAATTTAATATTATTCCCAACAAATTTTGTGTTATGAAGTTAGATATTAATGAATATTTTTTTTGTGTGCTTGATTTTAGAATTGGATGATTTGTATATAATAGAAATAAACAAATGTTGTTTTGCAAGTTCAAAATTAGAAAATCATTGATAAACTGTATCCAAAAATTTCTTATGGAATTAGAATTTGTATAATTTAATTTTACAAGTAATGGAAAAGAAAAGAGAAAGGATGACAAAAAAGATGAAGAAAAAGGAACAAAGAAAGAGTGAATTAGGAAGAATTAAAAGAAGGTGAAGTTAGACTATAATGAGTCCCACATTATAAAGTTCATTAAATAATTTCCTTCATACAATTAATAATAATTCTAACTCATTAAACATAAAATTGTTGTTCACATGTATTTCTAGACTAGAAGTTTAGAAAATAGTAGTAATAAAGACTTGACTTTACTTTGAAATTGAAGAAGGTTAAATTAGTCTTTTTACAATTCTGACCAAATTATAACCGCATAATTCTGGCCATTTAGCACTTCCCAGGGAGTAATATATGTATATAATAGATTGACATGAATACTCCTTACGAGACAACTCGATAACTGATTGCTTTTCCAAAGCAGCCTCATTCGTGCTGCTTGCAACAATTTTATAAGTTCATCACGTGAAAAAACATTCTATCTTACGAAAACAAACACTTTTAATACTCCCTCTGTCCTTAATTATTTGTTCACTTTATTTTTCTTAGTTGTCTCTAATTACTTGTCAATTTTAACAAATCAAGAAAGGACAATTTTTTTTTACCTATTATACCCTCAATTAATTACTTTGAAAAATGTAGAACTTTTTGAAAACCTTAAGTTTTTAATTCATGCCCTTCATAATTAATAAGGGTAAAATGATAAACTCACTATATCAATAATTAATTTTTTAATAAATGTGTCAAGTCAAAAATGGACAAATAATTAGGGAGAGAGAGTATTATTTAACATGAAATTTGTTTTATGTCTGTGCCTATTATGAACATGCACCTTCTCAAAGCTATCGGCCTTTTGAATTTTATTAATCAAAGAGATTGTGTTTTAGTTAGCTTAACACTAATCAAGATCCCGAAAAAATTTCAGGAATTCTTATCATGCATGTGTTCCAACTCTTAAACCTTTTTCCTAGATTTGTGATATTAAATCAAACAAATGCACTTCTAACATTTGTTATACTTTTGAAAGATTATGTGTTATATTACCATATCTTAATACTTCATGTAAAATATAACTAATATATTTCCTTGGTAAATGTTTTATAACAGTTATGGATAGTTGCGTAGGGCTCGCCAAATTAAACTTAACTGATCATATCACTATCAAATCAATTTGAACAATTATAACTTGACCAGATTGAAGGGTGGTCTAGTTTTGGCTATGCATACATTTTCACAAAGAAATTGTTTATCCATGTTCGTAATATTGTGATTGAGAAAAATACCAATTCAAATTGAATGGATTTAAAAAATGTTACGACATGAATCGAGATAAAAAAAATCTCCATTTTATTCAGGAAATAATCATTTAAAGAGGAGGTTGGAGTAGTCGGGGAGTAAATCGTGGGATCGATGTTACGGCATGAATCAAGATTTTATTTTATTTTTCATTTTATTCATAAAATAATAATTTAAAGAGTGAGTCGGCAAGGTCGACTCAATGCCTTTTAAAACGAGGCCTCCATTTAGGCCCTCAAATTTGAGGGACCTCATTTTTTTTTTAGTAATAATTGAATTATTATAAGTCCTTTTTAACAAAAAAGAAATTGCAAGTCTTTCATTTTACTTGTTTTTTTTTAGTTCGTTTCGAAACATTAAAGAATGTTTTTTTCTTTTTTTCAATTTTTAAATTTAAAATACACATGACATGTTTAAGATCACAAAATTAAAAAACATTTTAGTATATATATATATATATAAGAAACTGATGTTCATGCCAAAAAAAGACAATAAAGTGAACAACAAACTACATTCAAGTTTGTGTTAAATCTTCTGAACTTTCTTCATGTTTACCAGAACATTAATTGAACCACATTAACTTGGTGACGTATAATTATTGTAGCAAATACTGATGCTCATGTCAAAAGGAAACATAGACTCCATGCAATACTCTTTCTCTAGCAACCTAGCTGAAGCCTCTTCATTTCTTTTTGGGCTCAAGTAATGTGTGGACAATGGTCATACCTTTATCTTGGGAGAAACAGATTCACTATTCCTTTAAAATTGTATAAATGACTCTTGGAAAGTACCTTGAAGGATACAGGAAGAGGTACATGAGATCAAGAAACTAGTAATAGACCATGAAGTGATTACTAGGCACTGCTTTAGAGAAGCTAATAAAGTAGCGGACAAACTGGCTTTTATGAGCCATAACACTGATGTAATTAAGGTATATCCACAGTAAAGAGACATACCAAAAAAAAAAGATTATACAGTGCGGAACTAATAAGAAAATTTCTCAAATCCTTTGTGCGGAAGTAAACAAAATTTTCACACAGAGGAAATGAAGATAAGTATGAAGATTGAAAGGAAATGAAGATTGGTTATGTGGATACAAGATTATATTGATTAAACAACAGTTTGTGCAACAAATACACGGTAAAGCAAAGGAATTTTCCAGGTAAAGAAAGTCCCGAAGATGAATCCAACTAATTGAGACGGAAGCCATCTCTTAGATCTTCTCGTCTAAAATGGAAATTGAGAGGAAATGGAGAATGATACAAGATTACATGCGTATAGAGGGTGGCGTTTGTTACAGCTCTGATTAAATAATAGTTTGTGCAGAATTAAACAAAAATAGACAGTAAAGAAGAAGCAATTCTCAATAGTTAAAGAAAGTTTCAAAGATAATGAACTAATTGAAACATATTCTTTCTTACCTTGATCATTCATGGCTTCTTCACGTCTAAAATGGAAACTGAAAGGGTTGGTTGCATGCATGTGTTTAGAGGGTGGAGTTTGTTACAACTCTGATTTTCTTTTTATATTATTAAAACTAATAACAATTTTGGACATCAATTTCTAATTTCTAATGAAAATTATATTTGGATATTGAAGACTATATTAAATCTTTTAAGTGTGTTTTGGCCACATATTTTTGAAATAGAAAGGAGTTACAGAATTGGTTAGACTATTATTGGTCAGTTAGTTACTTGTATAAATATCTGATTTGGAGTGACAGTTCAGTTATTCTAAGCTCCTCATTTCTTCTTCTCTCCATTCTCATTTCCAAATCGATTGCTCCTTTTCAAAATTTTCGAAAATCCGTTCGTACAAGAATCCAGCTGCAAAATCTTACACTTTGTTCTTGTTTCTGTATATAATTATGTTTTGCCCTGTCTTATGATTGATATCGTGAAGCATCGTGTTAAGTGTTTATATTGAATGGGTTAGAATCAGTAACTGTCATGTTTGTTTGAAGTCTGAGCTCTACTTCTTTATTGAATCTTTGTATTAGTAAGCAGGTGATACCCTATCGTTCAAATCTTTTCTGTTTGATTTACCAAATTTTAGCCCTCATAATGGTCCTGCTTGTTTGGTTTTTCTATCGTTGATTGATGTCACTTAGTCAAGTTGTTATGTCATGGGTTAAGTTCATCCAAATTTTTTTCTCTAAAACAAAATCAATTTGTCACACTTATGTGCATCATGGCCTGAATATTAATTAGCATTGGATCCAAATTTGATGTCTGTTGTGAATATATGTCCTCATCTACTTTGTTTTATGTATTGTTAATCACTTATTTGTTTGAATCAAGTTATGTTTTCAAGAATTACGTCTGCATTTCCTTCTTGGGTCTTGTTATTTTTCATGCTCAAATAAAAGCCTGAGACATGGAGTCTGTATTCACCTTGGGTGAGTTTTATTCATCTTTGATTAATAAAATTGTTTCAAGTTTTTTTTTTTTTTTGTTTTAAATGATCAAACGTTTTTTTACTTAATATAATTTTTTCAAATTTAATCAACATTTTTAGTGAAAATGTCAGATAATTGCATATTATCGGACATTTCAAGTATTACTACCTTCTTGAAGCGGAAAGAGAATCCCTCAACCAAGTCTCTAAACTTTTAAAGGATTTTTTTGTTTGAATCTTCTTATAATTAAGTTTTCTTAATTTCTTTAAAAAATTAGTTGGCTACTCTATTTTAAATAAAAAAAATTATTTAATTGTGGAAATAATTTTGACATTTCAAATTGGGTCTTTTTTTCTTCTAAAAATAAAATGAAAAAATTACTTGGATGAATACCTTTTAATAAATAATTACTGATTTTAGCGATACTTTTTACTTATTATCATTTATAGCAATACTAGGATACATCTGCAATATGTATTAAAAGTGAATTATATATGGAATATATATGTATTATAATTGTTTTGAAATATATTATGCTTGTTTATTAAGAAATTGACAGATTATATTAAAATGTGTGATAAATGTATTATCCATCAATAAAACTTGTATTCAATGTGTTTTATAAATTGTTCTCTGTAATATGTATTAAAACTATATTATAAATGTATTAAAAGAAATCAAGTGAAAAAAATGTTAGTAATATAAATGGTAAATATTTTCTTAATATAATATATTTATGTAAGTTTCCCTTCATGACATATATAACAAACATAACTTTTACCCATAAGTTCTAACACCTATCCAAAATACTTATAAATTTGACACAAAATTATATTTTTATAACAAATTAAATAGTATATTATTCTACAATCATAATATGTTATTTTGATAAAAACTACTAATAACACAATTATCAGCTATTACAATTAGTTACGAAAATCTTTTAGTGAAAAGAATAATAACAATAATACTAACTAGTTATTGTTTAATATAATCTTTTCACAATTTTCGAATAATCTCTTCACGACGTGCATGCATTTTAGATCAGATTATTGAAAAAGGTAGATAGGAATTAGTTGAGACTTAAGGTCACAAAAAAATGATTTTTTCATAAAATATAAAAAATTGGGACAAGTTTTAAAATTTAAAGAGAAATTAATAGTTATATATTTGCCCCAAACAAGTTCTCAGTGGATTTTTAGAAATTAGAGTCGCATACATTTACTTCCTAACTTAAGCCTATCAATAAGGATTGGGCTTGGGCCGTCCAACTTTTAACGAAATCGATTTTGGGCTAACCCAACATGCACAATGCAACTCCACCGGCTGCGACTGTCACCCCATATATATATGCCGTGTAATATCAGTTGTCACCGGCCGGAAACGCCTAATGAACACCGTCGTCTCCGATGTTCAGAACAATCTCTCACTTGCGATCTTCTTTAACCTCCAAGATTTGCCTTCCTCAAGCCCTACGCCACTTCTCTCAATTCTCAATCTCTCTACTGCCTACTCCAACTCAATCAATCCACTTGCCCGTTAATCCATCACCGTCTACTCAATTATCTTTATTCCATTCTCTGTCATCGCCTTGTAGCTCTCTTCTTCTACAGAAGCATCAAGATGGGTCAGGAGATGACTTCAACACGGACCCTAAGAGTCCTCCAAGGCTATTTGTTGTTCAGCCTCGGTTTCGGCCTGATTCGGTTCTCAAGCCTAAACTTAATGAGGCACTGAACCTGGCTAATTCCCTTGAAGAACAAAGAGATGGGTTCTACGATACTGAGTTTCTTGATAAACAAATGCCCCATCATCTTGTCGTCCAAAACCCGGCTTCTCGATCAATTCGGGCTGGTGCGTTTTCCGTACCATTGTTCCTCTTGTCACGTAATGTGTTAAATGATTCTTTGCGTTCTTTGTTTCAATTCGCAGTATGAGTGTCAGAACACTTAATTTTGATCAAGAAATCGGATATAGATTCATCAAATATTTTATAAATTTAATGTACATATTTGAAAATATACATGAAAACTGCTATAATGCAACATAGCTAAGAAGTTTGAGAAAATTGTAATCAAAGGAAGAGTTGTTTGAATCCTCACATAAATTGGGTCAGAGGTAGTATATGAATTCTCTGTAGAAATCCAAGATTAAATCACAGGTCCTGGTTTAAGCTCTTTCATAAACTGTGTAATCAACTTTTTCAGACAACTGCTGAAACAAAAGCATTCGCTTTAATGTTAGAGTTCTTTCTCTTTTACTAATGTTTTTGCCGCTCTTTTTTCAGGTAAGCGAATAACCAACATTTACTGTGAACAATATGCCAAATTCTCTTTCAACCTATAAAAAGTGATGGAGGACTTATTATCTTCATGGGATAAGTCCCTTCTGAATTTGTTAAAACTAACCTCAAAATTATGTTATATCTGACCTTTGAGTATGTTGTGAAGAAAAATGCCTTTTCTACTCTAAACTGCTAACTTTAATCTCATCCTATCCTAAGGAAAAAAATCAAGGAAAGTAGTTCGTCTGAATCTAAGCAATGCATCAGCCAGAATGATATTTTTTCTTAACATTCCTTCACGTGTATTTAGTGGGCGGATATCTACACGTTGAGATAAAACTGTACATGTAAAGCCAGTCTAACTCTTGTAAGATTTTAAAAAGGCTTGCTCAACAGAAGTGATTATTATCTTCAACTTATTGATACATTTTGCGTTACAGCCGCGATATCATCCCTAAAAGGTACATAAAATAAGGCTACCAAGTGCTGGTTTTCTCATATGTCGCATGGTTTCCTTACCTGTATGAAATTTGAGATTTCATTAATGTATTGAACACAATTCCTTAACCTGTTTTCAAGCATTTTAGCTGGTTATGATCTCTTTCCCATTGAGTCAAATGCATTAATTTTTTTTAAAGCATTAATGTGAAGTATGATATCTCTACTCTATTGTTTTTATTGCTTTGTCTTATCAATAGCTTTGAAATAAGCAAGAAGGTTCTCCATTATGGTGGTTCATTTCTTCAGGGAGTGAAGACAGTCAACTTAGAGTAATGTCTGTCACATTGAATGTAGTTAGTAAAAGAGTATCTGAAACTGAGAAGATACAGTAAAATAGCTGAAACAGGTTTGATCATAGATGGTTATATTTGCACTTTGAACTCTACTTTTTCCCAGTTGATATCTTCCATTCTGCAATATTGCTTGTCCTTGGGAAAGAAGTAAGAAACTTGGGTAATTTATGTAAAATTTATCAATAATCTATCTATATGAAGGCTCTTTTTTTATGCCCCCAATACCTTGAACAATTAAAGTGCTACATAATAGAGGAAACAAACTATGGGCTTGGACAGTTATAGTGCTATTTTGTAATGCAACAAAGTCACAAACTAAGGGCTTGATTCAACAACTTTAAGTGCTTGACGCACTGTCATTTCGACATATCCTAATACTTCCTCATCAAGTTTCATTTTTGTTTTCCCTTTGAAAATGTGTGTGTTAAAGTTTAATTGCCTTAATGTTGTTACAGTGTTGGTGGTGCATTTTTGTAACTACGAGTAAATGAAACTATCATGCTGGTGAGAGTACAGAATTCATATTAGTAAATGATTATGCAGACACCACTTCCTTAAGGGAAAGAAAAATTTCTAAACCACTTTCTCTCTCTCTCTCGCCCCTCATCACCTTCAGATCAAAACAAAGTTTACTGTGTTCTCTATAGAGGGGATATAGAAAGAAGCGGAAGAGTTATTGTTAGAACTGGATATTTGTGCTCACATTTCCCCCTTCATCTATGCGAAAGGTTGTCTGTTGAAAACTGTCTGGTAGACCTCTGCCTTTGTGTTGGGGTTCTTCCTTATAAAATATGGTCGAAATGTTTTCCTTATATAAGAGCTGACTTGTTTAAGAGGGAGAGTGGGAATCTTCCTGAAGTTATTGGTAGAAAGGAGAGCCAACTATTGGTAAGTTTTTGATCTGTGGCCTATTCTTGAAATGATTTGTGCATTGTGCTTGTCATGACAGATACATTTTTTGGACCTGGAACTGTGGATACAGTGAAATGCCATGTAAATTCTTTGGATACTCAGGTAGAGGATTTACTATATGAATGTGATTTAATAAATTCATTAATTCTCCTAGCATTATGGAACTGTTAACGGTTAATCAGGCTGATAGTGGTCACTGGCATTTTGTTAGCAGGAAGGAATAGATGCCATTTTTGTAAATGCAATTCTTACTGGCATACAGCAGCGAAATTTAGAAGTAAGTCATTGTGGTTGTTGGTTTATTAATTTTATGCTCTAAAAGAAACTGATAGAGCCATTGGAAAAGTTGCTGACTTGCTGTACTTGTTAGTTATATTCATATTCTGAAGGCAGACATTAATTAATCTCACAGCTACAATTATCCATCAGCCAAGGTTTCTATGTATTCCCCTTTAACCTTTTATTTTTATGATTTGTTCTTCCACTGCAGCGGGATTGGGGTAAACCTGTTCTGGACCGTGTAGGCCTGATAATAGAGATTTTCAATGCACATGCTCAGACGAAAGAAGCTAAGCTACAGGTGACCTGCTGCTCTATCTCGCTATGGTGTTCAATGTATTCTTAGATGATCGTTTTTGTGCCTATAGAAGAAGGAATACTTAGACCTTCGCAGTCTCTCTGACTTGCCATTAACTTACAGGCTGAGTTTGCTGCACTTATGTACAAAAAAAGTCGTCTTGTTCGTGTGCGCGGTCCTGGTGGACGTTATGGTTTTGGCGTAGGTGGAGAAGCTGAAGTAGTTAGTGCCAGAGGGTAATTTTATTGCTTACTGGCTTTTGATCTCTACTGAAGGATGCATTTGGAAGTTCAAAGAATTGATTTCCTGGCAGAGTTGCCCACTTTTCAGTTATATGTTTACTGTAACTAAGATGATTGCTGAAGTTCAAGAAATTCCATTTGCTGCTGCTAGAGTTTCTGAAGTATGCCATTTTCACTTGCAGGAGAGGAAGTGGGGGACGTGGTTTCATTAGTGGTGCTGGAGAGACAGAATTGCAGCTTCAGCGGCGAAGGTTTGTTACTGACCCTGATGTACTATTATTTTGTTAAACGTTTTTTGTGGATAGATAAGGCTGGAAAGGTTTCAGTCTGTCAGTTGAACATGTAGAGAACTTCTTATGCTAGAGAACTCTAAGTTATTGATTATAGGAACGAAACTGGTCAAAATTGAGCGAAATAGACATTGAGGATGCATTTATCCAGCCGCCCAGCCCAACTAGCTTGCGTTGAGGCATAGTTGTTCTAATTATTTTTCTAGGGAAAGCGGGAAAACACACTTTTTGTCAAGTCAGCTAATAATTGATTGTGCATGTTTTGTGTACACAACTCTGTTTATGAGAACTTATGCAAGCGATCTCGTTTAAAGAAATATTATTTGAGAGTCAAAAGGAATATGAACCTCACTTTATTAGAGATTTAGATGCAAAATGAAGCTGAGTGGATCAATGTACCTTAGTAATGTGTAGCGGTAAGCAACTAGTGCTTCAAGGGCTATGATATCATCATATTTTTTGTGATCATGTGCGTGTTCTCCAGAACTACAGAAGAAAAATGAAAATGAATGTGGTAACTTGAAGAATAGCGTGTGATAATATATGGTTTATCCATGAAATGTGTGTCAGCAGAAATATTTTTGTCCTTTTGGATTATTCGTGTATTTGATTGGTGAATTATTTTCAGTCAATAGTAGAGGTTGTCTATATACTGAATACATTCCCTACTTTGCTGTTTCCACTTAGTTGTTAATGATCCAATAGTGTTTCACTCGCTCACTGTATACATATGATATATTTCTAATTCTACTGCTTTCGGTTTCAGAATTTTAGAACGGAAGAATCAATTGTTATCTGAGATTAAAGAGGTTCGTCGTACGCGAGCATTGCAGCGTGCTGCTCGTAAGAGGCATGGAGGATCAGATGGTCAAGAAATTCCTACAGTTGCTGTTGTTGGTTACACAAATGCTGTAGGTTGATCGGAAACACGTGAATCCCTTTAATCTGATATTACAGCAATCTCTTATTATGGATGAAATTGTTTCCTTAACAGGGAAAATCTACTTTGGTTAGTGCAGTATCAGAGAGCTTTCTCTACTGCGATGATCGGTATGGTAAACAACTTGCTAGTCTGTAGTTTGACTCTGATGCTGGATGTCAGTTAAGCTTGAATTGTGACAAGTTGAGTTATATGACACTATCCAACATTTGGGCTCTTAATTGTGCAGATTGTTTGCCACAGTGGACCCCAAGTTAAGAAGTGTCATTCTCCCATCAGGGTAATATGAAATTGGATGAATTCGTTAGACTTTCCATCTAGTGAAGAGAAACTAGAAGGACCTCCCTTTTAGTTTGAGAAATATCCGAAAAGTTTAATGTTTCATTACACATACCTCTGCTGGAGTTTGTCAGTACTCTTATAAGCATATGATGCCGTAATAAATTAAAGTTTTTGTTTCAATTTGTCCATACAATATCAATGTCTTACCTAACATGGATAGGAGAAATAAGAAAGAGACATCTGACAATTTTTTTCTATTTTGTAGCTTCTTACTGGAAGTGAATTGCAGTTCTTAATTTTTTCATGCAGTTCGCTTCGTACTTCCATTAAACTTTTTTGTTGACAAAAAGGTTGGTGAAGTTCCCTAAGCAATCAATTTGAAAAATGAGGCTATTTTGGTCAGACTATTTAAATAGACTTCCCCTGTTATACAGGGAAGTTTATGATATTTCTCAAAGTGGAAAGGAGGTCCATTAAGTTTTTCTTACATAGATGGGATGTCTAAGTAACTGGGTTTACAAAATATTGATGTAGCTAATTTGATTTATGCCTTTTGCCGAGGATGAATGCTCACCCCCTATTTTTGGTCATTGGATTAAATACATAATATTCAGAAGGAAAGTGCTGCTCAGTGATACTGTGGGATTCATATCAGAATTGCCTATACAGGTGAGTGGATAGTGTCACCACCTGGTCCTCTTGTTATGGCATCAGAGACCTTAGCAATCACTTGGACTTGATTTTTCAAAATGTTTTTTTTTGTGTGCAGCTAGTAGAAGCCTTTCACGCAACATTGGAAGAGGTTGTTGAAGCTGACCTCCTTGTGGTATCTTCTTTCTCTAATTACATTTTCAATGTTGTTAACATATTATGTTCTGCCAAGCTCCAGCAAAATGATGTTCAAATCAGAATTGCAAATCTGTTAGCTAAAGAAAAGTTGCTTGAACTGTAAAGTTTCTAATCTGATAGATTACATATTCTTGCAGCATGTTCTGGACTCAAGTGCACCAAACCTAAATGAGCAGCGGGAAGCAGTGTTGCAAGTTCTCGGGCAGATAGGAGTCTCTGAGCAGAAGCTCCAGAATATGATTGAAGTTTGGAATAAGGTAAGTAGAATAACTATCATTCCCTAAATTTTAAAAACTGTCTGAGATATTCAAATATTCTGAAACATGTATCCAGATGCATTGCTTCAGTATTTCGAAATTTATGTAGATTGATCTTCGCGAGGATTTTGTTGGAGATGGTTATTGCAATGAGGATGAAGTTCCTAGCGGGTCAGTAGAAAACAATGATGTTGCATCCAATAAATTGTGTGAAGAGGACCTCCTTGATTATGATGATAATGAAGATGAGGACTTTGAGCAATCAGGCAAGCTTGGAGAGGTCATAGATGATCAACAAGGTAACTACTCCGACGAGTTGGTCTCAGGTGATGAACAAGATTCCTGGATTGACTATAATGGTTCCTTAATGGGCTGTGGGAGTGCAGAGGTCCAGCAAAACGACCTCTCTAACAAGTGGGAGGTCGTTAGAAGTGAAAATAAGTTTGGATCTGAGTCTGCTCCACATGTCAAGACATCTGCCTTAACAGGTGTTGGGTTGCAAGAGTTGCTGGAGCTTCTTGATGAAAAATTGAAGCCCCAGAAAACCATAGAGAAGGATATATTTGACCGCAAATGGAGACCACCACGCACAGAAGATACCAGAATAGCAGTTGAACAATAGTATTTATTTATAGCAGCTGTGGAATCTTTAACACAGTTAGGAGGACTCGTGACTAACAACTACGTACATGCATCTCCTTGACTTGGAAGATTCGAACATGGATTGGAGCTGCCTTTTAGACCGTGGTCATCAGTTATTCGGGATGTCTTCACTCCCATTTTAAATACGAATAAGGTTATTCTATATCTGGTATTTCATTCTCTGAATATCAAGAGGTGCTTATCAAACTACGAAAATGCCTAATGTAACTGGTTCACAGGCTCTTGCAAGTTACATGCTTCTGGCTTTCACAGCCATTTTCGGCACACAGCCTGTAGTATAGATGATATCTCCTTTACGCTACATCATGTACTTAGAATAACTTGTGAGCCGTGACATATTATGTGTTGTTGTAAAAGTAGACGTTTAAATGCTTGTGAGACAAAACTATCAAGTTGTAGAGCAAATCCCGAAATAGTTTGTGGTTCTATATTTCTCAGTTATGAAAGTAGCTTTTCACCAAATTCTTTATCAACCAGTACTGCCGACACACTTTGGGCAATCTGATAAAACCAAGTACATAGCAGAAGTTCATTTATCCATTTCTGTTAACTGTCAGCCCTATCATTTTCATAAGCAATTCCTTTTTAGACGTTGTACAGAGTACAAAACCTAAAATTGTACTATATGTCGTTTTAGATGATGAAGCTTGTACTGGTGGTTAACTTATTCACTGTTAAAAGTTCCACCAAAAACTGAAGAAGGGTAAACCTTACTGTGCATTGTTTACGTACCAAAATATCTTTAGAACTTGTGATGCAATTAATCAATTAAATATGATTTTAGGGAGGACAAATCAGTCCAGATACATGTGTTACAAAAAAGTTAAAACAAGGGAGCTAGTTGTAATATTGTAAACGTACAAAAAAGTTAAAACAAGGGAGCTAGTTATAATATTGTAAACGTAAAAGAGAGTCATGTTAAGTGTAATGAGTGTGTATTTGTTATTATGATTAATAAAGTAGGATCACCGACGGTCGACGGCAAGGGCAAAATAATACTATATTAGTATCAACTTTAAGTCGCTGTCTATAATAAAGGATGGCCATTTGTTTGACATTTGCTGTCTTTCAGGGTCCCCCATCCGCTAGGCTAGTTTTTGGTTGGTTTTCACTTACTTACACCCAAGAAAATACGCGTTGGATCCGACCTGAGCATGCATATGTTTCTAAGTAAAACACAACAACAGATCCAAATCTAGCAACCTTTGAAGATTAGATCCAATAATACATTCTTTTCTTCCTTAATTGCCAATTCTGTTCCTCTAAAGCTTCTCTCGTCGTGATTTGGTTGGTTTCCTTGCCTCTTTTAATTTGTGCCCTGTTTCCGATATTCATTTTCTTGAAATCTAATCCCTGTGTTTTTATACTTTTTCTGTCAACCCCATTCTTGAATCTTGATTTTGCTGTTAACCGATTCCCTACTTTGTCTAAATCTTGAATCTTGATTTTGCTGTTATTAATGTTGTTTCTTTAGCAGATCCACATTGTCCCTTTTGGGCGCTCATTTGTTTTCTTCAAGAATTGCGTAGTTAGTCACTGAATTCAATTTCTCTAGTTGAAAGATAAAACTATAATTGGTAATTCGTTCAAGATCAAGAAACTTTCTTGTTGTTATTTTCGGATAATGAAGTTCTGTGTTCTGTTAAAATTAGAGTGGCTGTAGTTTCGTATGTGACAATCCACATGTAGAATAAAAAGAAAGTTGGGTGGCTTTCCATTTTTGTGCTACTTTACACATCTGTATTTAGTTAACCTCATTTACTATATTTATTTTGGGGATCCTTGATCACCATACTGGTATCTTAATAGTCTGTGTGTGTGTGAGCCAAAGGTTGTAAAAAACAACATGATTGTGTTCATATGGGATTCAGGATTTGAAATTTATGGGTTCCTACGACCTCAAGTTAATATACTAATGATTGGATTTACATTTAAATATGTATAAATATTTAGATTTCTTGATCATCTACCTAATCTAAACTAAAGTTACCGATTTCCTGTGAACCCACATTATCATATTGTGGATCCGCCCTGGGTTGTGTTAACAATTGATCAACTCCATAAATAAGGTGGACCATTCCATAACAGCAAGAACTTTGAGCGTGTATGCCTCTCTTATTAAACATCTATTGTTGGAGTGAGGAG
This sequence comes from Solanum tacnaense, assembly GCA_029582525.1. Lineage (NCBI taxonomy): Eukaryota > Viridiplantae > Streptophyta > Magnoliopsida > Solanales > Solanaceae > Solanum > Solanum tacnaense. The sequence continues at coordinate 8,271 of JAJOOD010030826.1, read as the reverse complement.
CAGTGGTTAAAAATTTCCTTTTCTAATTTGGTTCCAGGTGTAGTATTCTGGACTCAATATTCCAGTAAAGCAATTATGTCTAGAAGGCCCGGAAACCCCACACGGCGCTTTGCTGGTGGTGGAAGCCTCGGAGGCCTTTTTCATCCGAAATCGCGACCTACTCCTTTATTACCTACAGTCCTCCTCATTCTTGTAAGTTTCGTAATTACTTCTCTGAAGGCACTATAACTGGTGATCAAGTATGATTCATTCTAGCAATATATATTCACTTTGTTTTAATATCTGGTTCCCTAATTTGGGCAATGTTTCCAATTAAGTGCACTTAACTATTTTATCTACTAATTTCAGGGTGCTGTCCTTGTTATTGGCTATTTCTATCGAGGCTCAGGTATTTATTTTTTCTTTGGGTCTAAAATAAGCAATTATTTCAAAGTATTGTCTGCTTCCTAATTTTATGGGATCACCGATGCATCTGTGATGATATATTTTTTCTTTCCTACACCAATCAGAAATTGTCATTGGCTATCGTTCTTATCCTTTCAACACATACTTCAGATTATCTTAAATTTACTCAGTGGTAGCAAGATCCTGATTGCCAGTTGTGTTGTTTGCTTCATAGTACTTGGCTTTATATACGTTGGCTGATTGGTTATGTTTCCTTAATAGGTTCATCTGGAAGTTCAGCACTCAGCAGGCTTGAAGGTAAGCACCCTTATGTAATGGTGGTTTCCGTTGCATCATGCCATTAAATTATCTGTCTTGCGGTATTTAACAATAATGGATAAACTTTTGCTGTTTCAAGAGGATAATTTAAGATGAATTGCTAGGGGATAGGGAGGTCAGGATTTCAAAAAAATAATTACACGAGTGATCAATGTTAAAGTCCTTGAATCTGAAAGCTTCTTACCTTGGACTTAATACCAACAATTAACAGCAGAAAGAATTTCAGGTATCACCACTAATTCAGATGCCCATAGTAGGGAGCCTTAATCTATAAATCAGTTAGCTTTTTCAGGATCCTATGTGGGGAAGAGTCTCACATTTCTTGCATGCTAAAACCGTTGGCATCTTTCCAAATTTAGTAAGATCTGTTGTCTAGCGATTCACATTCTTTTTTTCATATAACTGATCAATATGTCATAGAAGATCAGGGAAGGAGTCATAGTCTTAAGCTACATCATCAAATAGTTTGCCTTCATCATGAACTACAAAGATCCTTTCTTCCATCTTGAAACAATTCATACAGGGAATAAGACTGAAAGCATGTCTGGTGGCATTTCTTATCAGATTAAACTATGTTGAAAGTGCATATCTTATTTCAGGGTGCAATATTCCACTATGAGTTTTTACTGTATTTGCGAATCAGTTTGTTCAAAAAGAGCAACTCATTGAACTTAGAGGTTGCTTGTCTTTCAATGGCTGTAGGTGAATTTACCTGCACTTCGGAGGTTCACCAGGCAATACCTTATTTAAAGAAGGCATATGGTGACAGCATACGCAAAGTTTTGCACGTGGGACCTGATACTTGTTCCGTGGTATCCAAACTATTAAAAGAAGAAGAAACTGAAGCATGGGGTGTTGAACCTTATGATGTTGAGGATGTTGATGTGAACTGCAAGAATCTTATCCGCAGAGGAATAGTGCGTGTGGCAGACATCAAATTCCCATTACCCTACAGGCCAAAATCATTTGCTCTTGTTATCGTGTCGGATGCAGTGGATTACTTATCTCCTAAATACCTAAACAAGACTATTCCAGAGTTAGCAAGGGTGTCAGCTGATGGTCTAGTCATTGTTACAGGTAAATATTAAAACTTTAGGTACATTGTATGAAAAGTTCTTAGCTGTTAAAATTGCTTTTTCTGGGGCACTGCTGACAAATGCTTGACATTCAACTCTCTCATAATTACTCATTAAAGATGCCTCTTGTGGTGAACAGTTGGACTATATACAAATTGAAATTATATCATTATACTACTGCTTCACAATTGCCTGGTTCTTAGAATTAACAAGTGAGGTTGCTCCAGTGGCAAGAGGACTCCACTTCCAACCAAGAGGTTGGGAGTTCAAGTCAGTAAAGGAGCGAAGTGGGAAAGGGATCCTTTTTGACTCCTGACAGGGGGCTTGGAGGGTTGCGGTTTACCAATAAAAAAAATGAGAAAAAAAGGCTCCTTGTTTGAATGTTTGGGATACGTCTATATTTGGAGCAACGTCCTCATTAGATATAGTTAATCTGCTTATGAGAAAATAAATTCTCTAATAAAGCCAACAATGGATAGTGCCTTCTTTTGTTTGGGTAGGCAGAGTTGATAGCATCTGCCTTCCAAAGTTCGTATCTTATAACCTCCCCCCCCCCCACATCCCAAACACACACGTGCAACACCCAAAAGTAAAAAAGGAAAAAGAGAAATCTGTAAGATAGTTCCCATGTAAGTTAAATGCCTACCTCTGTCACTGCCGTACATAGCACATGATTAATTGAATAGTTGCTTTTGAGAGACAAATATCTTTCCCTTCAAGGTACTGTGAGGAGAATATCTGTTGTTATTGAAAGCACTTTGTGGTTCATTTAACTTGCTCGTCTGTTAATTTTTCCCTATTGTTCTAAATTATCAGGTTACCCTGGTCACTCCAGAGCTAAAGTCGCTGAGCTATCCAAGTTTGGACGTCCTGTAAGTTGCAGTCTCTTCATTCAGTTATCACTTGTTTGGGTTGGTAATTGTTGTCAGTTGATTATTGATTGTGACTGGCTGTTAAATGCACTTTCAGCTTCTGTCTATGGTGGTACACCCGTCCTACTAGTGTAGATTACTTCAATTTAATGTATATAGGTACCAACATAAGAGTTATACTTTCGTATATTTATGAAGTTGAGTTCACAAGTGGACTGGAATTTATCTGGTTAGTTCCACATTCCACATAAAAGTAGGTCTTGTGTTGCTTTTTTCGGTGATTGATGGTGGAAAAAGTAATCAAAAGTATGAACATTCCCCGTCTAGGGTAGTGAGCGCATCTAAGAAACATCTCTCTTGATGTTCTGAGGGACGAAGATAGGTTAAATGCTTATTAGTTGAAATGCATTCTGTGGTTACAGAGAGCTTTCTGTTTTGGTATTTTATACCATTAAACCAAGAACTAAGTTGAAAGATTTAAGTGTTAAGATTACAAAACAAAACTAGAGAACTGATGTTGCAATATGCAGTACTATCTACAGCACCATGTTGATGATCGTTTGATAATTTGAGAACTGTGAAATTGGCACACACTGTTCTGAGGCCATAGATTCTCTAATCTTATGAAGACATGGTCTCTGTATCACTTTTTTCCTTTATCATTCTGCTCTGAAATTATAACTTAGAGAATTTGGCTTTCCATGTATAGGCAAAAATGCGGAGCTCTTCTTGGTGGGCACGCTTCTTTGTGCAGACCAGCCTTCAAGAGAACGATGCTGCAATCAAAAAGTTTGAGCAGGCTGCAGCTAGCGATGGATACAAGTCTAAGTGTCAGATTTTCCATGTTAAATCATTTCATTGACACATCAACCATCTCACAATTCAAGAGACCAATCTCTTCATTGTCGGTGATTTTTTAGCAGGTCTATATAAATTTCATTTTTGCACCTCCCACAGCCAAAGGGCAAAAAAGCAGGAATGAAGAAAAATATCCTGCATCATTTTGAGTATTCAATATGTACAAGCAGATTAATTGAAAGTTGAAAACTTTGGTTACCATCAATTTCATACAACCAACAAATCATGTAGTTAACAGGTTTAGTATTTGGTATGAATTTTCATCTGTATTATTTGTTCCCTACATCTTTATTATCAGGATGTTGCTGTACCTAGCATTAAATTTCTCTCTGTATGGTAAAATCTGCTCAACTTTTCTGTCCATCTTATCTAAATCTCTTGAACCAAATATATATCCCTGTCTATTCTACAATCTTTTAAAAGGTAAATGCTGCTGTTATTTACAATTTCTTGAGAGACTCGTGTTAATTAGGATTGGTAGAAAAACGAATTAATGGCAAACAAAAGAAGGTCCTTGACTCCCTGCATCTTAAGTTAAATGCTCTATGGCTTCACTTGATGCAGCTATTGAGATGTTGTTCAATAATATGTAGGATATTTACGTCTATTGCATTAGACGGTTAGAGAAATATTTGGTGTGTAAAAGGTATTTTAGTGAAGAGATAGAGATAGAGATAGATTAGCAGCAATGTATAGTTAAAGCATCCTAAGTTTATGGCTATGAGCTGTATAGTATATGCTATTATACCGCATTTTAGTACATCATGTTTGTAAATATGAGCTGTGTATACTATCTTAGTTCATCATATAATAAGCACAAGAAATTCGTAATGAGCAACAGAACTTTTCTATACCCATTACATACACCACTTCTTTTTTATCCTGAATAGAGCTGCACCCATGATGATGCACGCCTAACCCTATGTTGCTGAATTTCCCAAAAAGATTAATTCACTTTCAAATTTTGGCTTGCTTAATTAACACCCTTTTAAAAGGAAAAGATATATATACTTTATTTTTTGTTCTAACCTTGAATTGGAAAATAAAACCCCTATTATGTTGTTTAAATGTGTTTGGAAAAGGAGAAGTTATTGACCGATAAGTTGCCAGAGCTACTCCTATAGCAGAAATTGCTCATTTTATTTTATTGGAATGTGTTAAAGTTTGTTGGATTACACTTCTGGAGATATCTGCTTCTATCACTTTCGATAGATGTACATTGATAATCTTTTCTTATGGATTGAATTTCGATGGTTCCTAACTCCTATCTAGCACAAATACAGGTAACGACACTTGATCTTTTGTGGTTTACATGTAAAATTTCTTATGCTCCAATCCCCCCTCAACAAGATGGATTACTTGTCAATTTTCATGGTTAAATATTTTTCTTGTCTAATTCACAACATAATGCTACCCATATAGGGATCCAAATAATATATATATGCTACCAACATTATATTGTCAATGTTCAATCCAAGAGACACTCTCGCACAATGGCTGCCTAACACAAAGGGATCCAATGATAATTCCAAACTTTTAAAGCAATTACTACATGATGGAACCAATTAATTATATATGGTCACAGACTCACAGTACAGAGCTGTTTCTGAAGCATCGGACTTACGATGGTTCATTTGAAGGCATATGAGCATGGGCATCGAACTATTTATTAGACAGGTTCTGGGCTTCGAATATTATAATTGGGCCCTGTTTGTCTTTTAATCCTACAAAGTAAGTTTAGTTTGTCAAATTGATGGCTGGCTAGCTCAGCATGTTAGCCCAATGGACATTACTAACAGTGGTAGCCTACCCAGCTGAGAACAGCAAGTCACCAACGTGCCTCCCATGATGCGGCACCTCTGGACACATGGTTTTATTTCTTATTAGATTTTCTAATCATTACATTGGGTTTGGGCCCGATTTTCACCATTTTCTCCTGTTATTCCACCAACAATTTTAGTGTCCCATGATACTTTGTTTACCAAAATCTTAGCCATATCCCCCTTAGTCTCTTACATCTCCAACCACAAAAATAGGATCAAACCAAATGCAAATTGTTGAAAACATTTTTTAATTCCTAGCCCATACAATAAGTGTTGTTGAAATTAATAGTAATCATTATATTTTGGAGAGGTGAAACGCAAGTTGTGAGAGATCAATTTGTCAAGTTGAAATGCTCAATCTAGTGCTGATTTACAAAGTAGTCTTCAAAAGGTTACTCTCAATGGAGTCAATATTAAGCTCGAATTTCGGCGTATGATGATGGGCAAAAATTAGGGCTTGAGAATGAATACAGCAAGGTCAAGGTGTTGACATAAACAAAGACAAACTTAGCATTGAAGTGAATTCCAACAAAAAGTTCATCGCTTTCAGGCTCAGCTGGAATAGTCCCCAATTCTCCCGACTCAGCAGTGTGAATTCTGGATTTAAGCCAACGGCCCCGTAGCTGGGCTGGGCCTACTGCTTAATTTCACTGCATCAATTTTTCCTATATGTTTCGCAATTCAACTAAGAAACTTTGTCGTTTGAGTTTATAAGATTTTCTTTTTATTTCCCAACATTTCAATTTTTTTGATAACATTATAGTAAAAATATGATTTTAAACAATACTAAAAAAAAATCTCACTACCTCTTACAGTGTAATATAAAATAACAAGTCAAACTATCATCTTTAAAGTAAAATGAAATGGAAGGGAAAGAGTGCATGAAAGAAACGTTGTAGGACTAAGACTCGTCATGGGTTATAATATCATAAATACACAACTACTTGAACCTTCTTAATTGATTGGATTTAGCTTATATATGTTGACAATCTATAATAGTTTTCTTGTATCAATATGTTTTTATTTATTGTACCAATCAACTCGTCTCATTTTCAAATTGATAATCTCACACTTTACATGTAATTATCTTTTAGATGAATAACGTGTAACTATTTGATTTTATGTCATGCTCTAAATACACGTAGATATGGATTGTTTATCAGTAGTACGTACTAAGGATAACAACGTAAAGACTTGTAGTTGTCGATCTTAACATCTTAGACGATAGAATATATATAATGGGTAGAGTCACTGTCGTTAAAAATTAGGCTGTTGTGCTGTTACATAGCGTCAACTTAAGCTATCTAGCTAGTGGGGTCAAGGCTTAATTAAGTCCAGATAGCATGGGTTTTTCAAATATTGTACGATAACCATTAATATATAGTCCAAGTTTGTAGGTAGTATACAGTAGGTGAAATAAATTAAGATCTTAATTATGTGTTATTTTCTGTCTAAATCTTGTCTATTTGACAATATAAATTGTCAAAGCTGCGTGCCTAATGAAAGCACGAACAAGTTGTTGTAAAGTCTCCAAAGGAATGAAAATGTGACACGGCAACAATTTTGGGCATTGCGTATCCAAATATCAATTGCATAGTCTTCCCAAGCGCCACTAATAGAATAAGTTAGTAGACCAACATTTTCCTCCGGGCATATGAGCGGATTGAGCTGAATTTAGACAAGTTAAAATAAACCGCGCGAGTTAATATATAGGTGAGTCGTTAATTAACCCTCTAGATTGGACATGATCCAGATAAGCTCAAAAATGGGTCATTGCCTAACTTCCCAACTATATAATAGGTGTAGTTATAGTAAAGAAAGAAGTTTTTTCATTAAATATTTTGATAAGAATTTTAATGAATTAATTTAACTGTTAGTCACCCAAAATAAATTAACTTTTAAATGAATTAAGTTGGGACAAGCTAATATATGAACGGGTCAATAATCCGTCCAAACTTAACGACTCATCATATTTTTATGAGCTCCAATAATTTCTCCTAAAATGGATAGGACTGTCAAACATGCAAAAAAAAATAGATATGCACATAATCCAATATCATATTGACAGTTGATATTTTATTTTTCCCAGCCGCTCCTCCCAAAACAACGGTTGTTTTCATATTATGGCTTCCCATACCTCTGCATATTTCATAATGGACCCCTGCATCGTTCTCTAAAATATTAATCATGGGAAAATCTAACAAATAATAAACTACATGTACACGGTGATGAACTGTGAACTTACTTGAGTTTTAAATTGCAGCATGTTCAACCAAAAATAGTCCAAATTTTCTTTCTTTCGTGCGTGTGAATTTTTTATCACCCATTTGTACCATGTTATCACATATGCAATGTTATCCTAGCACTCAAATCCAACTATTAGAATTTCATTTGAACGTGATCACACAGATATTGTTCCGCAACCTACAAATAACAACTATTTTCTCCTGTCAACATTAGTAAATAACATTTGTTAATGTTACGGAAAAAAAAACATATATAATTTGTAAACGTAGATCTGATAAGGTTTTATTGTAGAAGGAATTAAAGCATATATAATTTTAATTTTTTTTACTAGAGGTGGATCCAAAATTTGAATTTATGGATTCCGAATAATTTCAAATTAAAAGAGTAAACTATCATTTACCAGGTGGTAGGGGTGTACAAAACCGAACCGAAAACCGAACCAAACCGCAAATCGAGAAAAAAAACTCGACTAGTGGTTGGTTTGACTTAGTTTGGTATTGGAAAAAAAATCCGACTATATTTGGGTTGGTTTGGTTTTAACTAAAAAAAACCAACCCGAGACCAAACCAACCCAATATTATATATATAATTTTAAAATTTTATTTTATACATAAAAATATTTACTTTGATATAATTTTTAAATATTTCTTATACTTTTTCATAGTTTTTATC
>JAJOOD010030825.1:0-22444 GCA_029582525.1 Solanum tacnaense | reverse complement strand
CCCGTTAATTAATGTTGAATGTACTTCCGCGACCGATGAAGTGTGATGACAAGTTTGAGAGGCTTGTTTGGGGTTCCTTCGGGTTCCTCATTCGCCATGTCACGTCTAGGCCCTAGGCTTGGGTCGTGACAGGGGGACAGCCATGCCAATCGGAGCCAAAATGAACACGTACTGCACTAGACCTTCGACCAGACCTGACTTGAATGTTTACAAGAGTGAACATTGTCACTTTAGGCGAGGTCCAGACCTGTTGAGCAATCCACCCACTGTACTAGGTAATCCTGAACTGGGAGTTTATACTCTTTACAATGTTTTTGGTCTCTTTTTTGTAGATTCATCCTTGTCGTGTCCTTTAACCTTCATAGGTGATAAGGACATAAATAGGCATTGAGGATACTATTGTTGAACTAAAAAGACCTCAAATGAGTCAAAATTTCAAACTCATCAATTTCACATAAAAGTTCTAACATCTTTGGGTATTTTGATTTTCTATAAAAATTCAAGCATTACCTCTAGCCCTCGGGTTTTACTTTTTGGGTTGGTTCAGATTCTATATGTGATTAGATTTTGCGGATTCAGAGGCTCAACATAAAGAGAAGGCTTAAGTGTCGAGTTGAGTTCTCTAACTTTTAAGGTAAGTGGACCTCTTTCACCTTTTGTAAAGTATGTTGAACCTTGTATGCCTTATGTGTGTGTTTTGGAGTACTAAGGAATGGTGAAGGTCAATGATTGTCATATTTGTATCAAATGATGTCAGATGCTAATAATGATCATGTGGGGTAAAATGTATTCATTGAAATATTAATGTGTGATGTGCCTTGAGTAACTTTAGGATGACCTATTATGATTTTCCCTATTGGTGTTATGCCCTTGTGTGGTTCAATTGATTCTTTTAGTTGAAATTGTCATCTTCGTGTTGTGCATTTGATCTTGCATACTTGTTCTGTGGTTGAAACACTATTATGAGATTTACATCCTTGATATGCCGATAGGAAATGGTTTCGGTAGGTGATGTTATGGTGATGGGAAATGGTTCCATTGAGTGATGTTATGCCGATGGGAAATGGTTCCGGCTAGTAAGTTATGCCGATGGAAAATTGTTCCTAGTGGATGCATGGACCTTGTGAATCCCCCATATGTATCGTTAGAACAGACATGCATTATCTTACATGACATTTGCATTGTAAAGGCATTGCACATTTTTGTTTCTGATTGATTTTATGAGTGATTTGTTGTCAACATGGAATATTGAATTGGAATGTGGAGTTGATCTGTTTGAAAGTCTAAAGGTTTTACCTTTTAGTTGAAATGCTTCTATTGTGTTATGTCCTAGGTATGATTATGTTTCTAGAATGGGATGGATTCTTATTTCTGTGCATATTTTAGTATGTAGAGTTTTGGATGGTGTGCTAGGTCTATTGTGTTTGGTATTAATTTATTTAGGGTCAGCTAGGGATGTTTTATGAGTACCATTGGTGTTTGGTACTCACCCCCTTTCTTTCTACATCCGTATAGGTTACGAGCCCAGATCATTTTGATCATTATCCTGCATCATTGTTTGAGGCTTGCTCTTGGAGTTCGTGAGGTAGAGGATAGTCATCTCGGTAGACGTCACTTATTCTTTTATTATGTCCTAAATTTGTTCTAGATCTGGAGGCATTCATACAAATATTTTCTTTGAATCAGTTGTATTTACTTAGTGTCTTGTACACGACACCAGGTTTTGTTATGTTATGGTTTATGCAATTCTTATGTTATGCTTAGTCCTTATTTCCTTTCTTACTTCCACATTAACCCTTGACAAAGTTTAGGCTGACCTGTCTCGTTAGGATAAGGCGGGTGCCATCATAATCGATTTTTGGGTCGTGACAAATGGTATCAAAGTCAGGTCATAGGTCTCACGTGTGTACAAGTCAAGTCTAGTCGAGTTTTGAGGATTGGCGGGAAGACATTCATTGCTTATCTTCGAGAGGTTATCAAGACTATTAGGAAATTAATGGCATATTAATTTACCTGGATTATTAGCAAATCCAAACCCCGGACAAAATATGATCAGACCTTTTCCACCATGAAATCATGACAACGCCTTCCCCTAATAGCAATAGCCTAGATTCTAAGGCTTAAGAATCAATGCATAAGTTCAGGGAGTTTCATCATAACCTTTACCCACAAAATTCATGTGAAAACAGGTGCAAACTGCCCAAAATTGCCCCTCCCAAGTTTTAGAACACAATGCCGAAAATAGGAATTTTGGGGCTATTTCTATACTAAAACCCAATTCGGTCCGCAATAGCGGAAGGCCGCTATAGAGGGAAGCCTCCCGCTACAGAGGGATCGACGCAACATTTGAGACTCAACATCCAAATTAAGGCCCCTTTTAAAATACAACTTCTTCCCGTGACATCTCAACACATACCTTTCATGCCAAGATCAATTTCGAGAGTTATACTTACCCAAATTCAATTCTGAAAGGCCTTATGGACTCCTTAATGTGTTGGCTACAATAATATATCAACCAAACCCCAAAACAGACCCCACCCATTCCCGGATGGCCCTAGACCTCACTTAACCCAGATCCCTTCTAAGGCTGGCCTAGCCAAAAAAATATTAAGTCAGTCCCCGAAAAGTTTTCTGGCCCAAATTCTTTCTCTAGCCTACTCATAACGACCGGGTCTGGTCGTTACACTCTTTAAATTTGATTGATTATGGGAGAAGGTACCGACAAGAACTCATCAAAAAATAAGTAATGATTCTATATTTCTTTTTCCATTTATGTTGTTATGATTAATATCTTAAGAAGGATGTGTATGTTCTATATTTTCTTATCTATTTATTTTTTGTGTTGTCTCTCTATTATATTTATTGAATTTAATTTCTTTGAACTCCTAATTTTCGTAAGCCAATATTTTTACTTGGTTGCTTAATTTAGTCGTTTGTGACTTTATTGTAAGTTGGCTAGTTACTAACCAAAATTCAAAATTATAGTTGGTTGCTTAAATTTGGTCAATTGTCACATTTTTAAAGATCTGTTTGTAATTGTTGCAATTTATTATTCATTACATGCATATTTTCATAGAGTTCTAACAAATCTATAAAAAGCCTACATAGGACATACGTACGTGCAACGCACGTGTCTAGAAACTAGTCTTACTAAGTGTACTTGCATATTATTAGTTGGTCTTTCTTATTTCAAAATATTCATTATCTTTATTTATAGAGAAAAGAGCTTGATATACCCCCCTCAACTTTTTTATTTAGAGATGATATACCTCTTGTTACAAAAGTGGCTCACATATACCTTTACCATTACAAAAGGGGTTCACATATACCCCTACTATTACAAAAGTGACTCACATATATTATTTTTTGTCTAACGAAAGTGAAAAAGATAATTTCAAATTTATTTTTTAGAGTTTTAATTTAAATAAATTCATGTAGGGGGTAATGAACCTTCTAATAAAGTTCACTGTATATTTGATTCTTTTTACGCATATTTTTTTAATTGTTTTTATTCAACGGTTAATTTGAGTTTTAATTTAGGGAAAAGGCTCAAATATGCCGTCGAACTTTTAGAAAAGGCTCACTTATGTCATCCGTTTAAAGATTGGCTCATCCATGTCATTGTTGTTAAATAAAAGGCGCATTCATGCCATTTTTTTAACTCCGGTTTTGCAAAACCTTTTTTTACACCCCAAGCCTGGTTTAACATTTTTCAATTGGTGTTTTTGGATCAAATGTACATTTTTTGCTTCTACTTCTTTATGAACACCAAGAACACTTAAAGAACATTTACAATTCCCAATTTCAACCTTATTCAATTCTTCACGAAATTGCCTCAAATTTCAAGAGTAGTTTCCCTCTGAGCTAGATACCAAAACTCAATATCTTTTGAGCTCAAATTCAACCTAACTTAACAAGACCCATCTGAAATTTCTTCAAAATTTCAAAACTTCAAATTCTTTAATGGTAAAATTTTCTCCACAACTTCAAATCATTTGAAATTTTGAACATAGACTCAAAAAGCACTAGGCAACAAAGATATAATGTAAAAAACAACTACAAAAACACAAATCAAAGCAAATTTTTGAAATTGTGGGACTGATTTTCATTTATGGAATATTTTTTTAATACATGTGAATTTTTAAACTCTACAAATGATTTTAGAATTTTAGTTTTTAAAAAAATATATATATTAATGATGTAGCCCGAATTTGAGATGATTTCGTGAAGAATTGAAGATGTTGAAAATTTGGGAGTTGTTTATGTTCTTCATGTGTTCTTGGTGTTCTTAAAGAAAAAGGAGCAAAAAGTGTACATTTTATCCAAAAACTCCAATTGAAAAGTGTCAAACCTTGTTTGGGGTGTAAAATATGGTTTTGCAAAATCGGAGTTTAAAAAAATAGCATGGATGAGCCTTTTCTTTAATAGCAATGGAATAGATGAGTCAAAATTTTAACGGATAGCATAAATGAGTCTTGTCTAAAAGTTCGATGGCATATTTGAATATTTTCCCTTTAATTTAATATCTCCCTGGTAGATCTATTTTCTTATCATATTTTAGTTTCTTACTCTTATTTCATTCTTTAGTGTAAAATATAAGAAATAAAAAGAAAGAAGTGTGAATGGGAAAAAAAAAAAATTTAAAGCTATTTTTTGTGGCTATATTGTAATTTATGTTTTGTATCTGTATAAATAATTTGGGGCATCAGGATAAATTTTACAAGAAAATAAGTTTAAAACAAAATTGACCGTCAAAATAATAAACAAAAATAGCAGTTGAATAAAAAAGTCAAAAAAATTCATGTGTGAGAATGATCTAACATTACATGAATATTTTTTTAAAAATAAATATTCAAAACAATAAATATAAAATTAATTTTTCACTTCCGCTTTGACGAAAAGAATATATCAGGGTCATTAGTATAACACTAGGAGTATATATAAGCCAATTTTTTAATGAGGGAGGGGTATATACACTTTAAATTGCAACATTAAGGGGTATATCATGTAGTTTTCTCTTATTTATTTGCAAAGACAATTATCCAACCAAAAGGACATTATGGAAGTCTATACTATACTATATGTATAATTTAATTTGTGCATTACATGGTTAGTTGAATGATACACTCACTATTATAAAAAAAAAATCAGGACGGATAAAATTTTGTAGCTAAGCAACAAAATTTCTAGGATAATTTTGTTAAAGATGTTTCTCTATCTTATTCAATTCATAACGTAGATACATCCATATATACATGAGAATATTTTATATGACTCCAAAGTAGTGATGTTAAGGACTCCTAATCTAAAACCAATTACACGACTTCTTTAAATACAAATAGACTTTCACTCAAACTCCTACGTGACATTATCCTTACACTTCCCCTCAAGATGAACAGGGAGTGGAACAACTGTCAACTTGCTCTTCAAATCCAAAAATTGGACCTTGGACAAAGGCTTGGTAAGAGCATCGGCCACTTGATCATAGGAACTCACGTATCTGACTGATAATGTCTTCGCACGAACTTTGTCACGAACAAAATGAAAATCTATTTCCATATGTTTTGTTCAGGAATGAAAAATGGGATTAGCAGTTAAGTAGGTAACACTAAGATTATCACACCAGATCTCTGGTAAGAGAGGTAGTGAAGCATCCAATATCTCGTAGGAGATGTTCGACCCACGTCATTTCAGATGTAGCAGCAGCTAATGCACAGTATTTTGCCTCTGTGCTCGACCTTGATACAACTTTTTGCTTTCGAGAAGCCTAAGAAATCAAATGAGAGCCAAGAAAAATGGTGAAACCAGTAGTAGACTTGCGATCATCAACATCACCTCCCCAATCTGAATCACTGTAACCATGAAGTAAGGTGGATGACCCACAAGAAAAAAATAAACCATGAGATGATGTAGCCTTGACATAACAAAGAATACATTTGACAACAACCCAATGAGAATCCATAGGACATTGCATAAATTGTGATACTTTATTCACCGCGTACGCTATATTAGGTCTAGTAAACGTCAAATATTGTAGACCCCCGATAGTACTTCTATATAGAGTCTAATCATGAAATGGACATCCACTAGTGTTGGAGAGCTTGAACGAGGATGAAGCGGGTGTGGAGACAGGACCACACGACCCCATTTGCACACGATTAAGGAGGTATGTGACATACTTACCTTGCGATAAATGTAATCCTTCAGGTTTCCAGTTGGCTTGAATGCCCAAGAAATAGGATAATTTTCCCAAGTCTCTAACAGCAAAATGTGTTTTCAATTTGGTAATAAGAGCCGCAATATGACCAGAATTAGAGCCCACAACTAGAATGTTGTAAACATAGACTAAGCAAAACAACTTAACATCGGCGCTCGGCAGATAAAACAAAGAACAATCAGTTTTGGATCCCACAAAGCTTAGTGAGAAAAGTACATCAGCTAAGCATTTGTTCCATATACGTGGAGCTTGTTTAAGACCATAGAGGGATCATTTAAGTAAACAAACATGATCTGGATGAGTAGGATCAACAAACCCAGGAGGTTGAGACATGTATACAATCTCATCTAGCTTCCCATGAAGAAATGCATTGGAGACATCTAGATAAGTGATGTGCCACTGATGATACATTGCCAAGGATAGCAATAATCATATGCTAGCCAGCTTAACCACTGGACTAAACGTATCAGCAAAATCGAGACCTGGTCATTGATGATATACATTAGCCATAAGTCTTGCTTTATAGCAATCCAATGAACCATCCGACTTTAACTTCATCTTGAACTCCCATTTACAACCAATAATATTTTGAGACGAGAATGGTGGAACTAGTTACCAAGTACCATTTTGAATGAGTGCATTATACTCCTCTGACATGGCATGACGCCAATGAATATCCTTAATAGCCTGTGAATGGTAAGAAGGTTCCATTATGGCCAATGTTGATGTCATAGTTTACATCGAGAATGGTTTCTTTGGCTTCAAAGAGCCTGTTTGTGTTCATGTGACCATCTTTTGCAAAGGAGAGGTTGTTGGGCGGAACATACCAGTAGTAGTTGAAGTGTTTCTAAATCAGCAGAGTGACTTGTATTAGAAGAGTGAGGATTGTCTGTGACTACACTTAGTGAAGGCAAGTCTACACCATGAGAAACTCCATCGTGTGAAGGCGGATCAGTAGCAGATGTGTCTAGCAATAGGAGCAACAGATGATGGGGATATGTGATTTGTCAAGGATTCTACGGATGGAAAGGGTGAAGGTTGATTCGATGGGGGCATCGGTAGCGAAGATTGTGGCATGGTTGGTGGAATGATTGAAGGAGAAACACAAGTCTGGAATGGCAATGTAACATTAAGAGGTTCTGAGTTAGTATTGGTTATTGATGAAGCCACCACAACTTCCTGGGAAACAAATGGAAAAACATTTCCATCAAAAATGACATGACGAGAGCATAAAATTTTGAGGAAACAAGAACAAAACATTTGCAACCTTTGTGTAACTTACTATAGCCTAAAAACACACATGGTTTAGAACGAGGAGATAATTTATCCTTTGTATAAGGACGAAGCCATGGAAAACAAAGGCAACAAAAAATGTGCAACAAAAAGTAGTCTGGATCGGTAGTAAATAACACATGAAATGGGGTTTTATTTTTTAAGCGTGGGGTTGGTAAATGATTTATTGTATACACAGCGGTATCAAATGCATTTGTCCAAAGTTTATGTAGGACATTGGCATGATGAAGCAATGCTCGACCAGTTTCAACAATATGCCTATGTTTTATTTCGGCACAACCATTTTGTTCAGGGGTATATGGACAAGAGGAACGTTGCACAATTCCATGATCTGTCAAGTAATTTTTTAATGCTTGATATTCTCCTCCCCAATCTGCTTGAAAACTTTTAATGGGACGACCAAAATACTTTTCAACAATTGTACGAAATTGCCTAAATATTTAAAGGACTTCAGATTTAAAATGAAGGAAATAAATCCATGTATATTTGCTAAAGTGATCAAAGAAAATCACATAATATCGATATCCTTCATTAGAAACAATTGGAGCAGCAGCTCCCCAAACATCTGAACAAACTAAATCTAAGGGCCCGGAGGCTTGAAAACTATACTCACGAAAAGGAACTTTATGACTTTTACTAACAGCACATGTAGAACATAAACTAGAAGACTTAGAAGAAGGGACAATGACGCTAGACAACAATATTTGATGAACAGTAGGAAAGGATATATGAGCCAAACGAGCATGCCAAACCCCAAGGATTCAGCATATGAAGCAGGTGCAGATGACTTCAACACAGGAAGAGAATACAATCCTTCCTCACCCGGGCCTTTGTGCAGTATGTCCCTCATCACTAAGTCCTTAATCAAAAAATGGTAAGGAATGAATTCAATTGAAACTTGGTTAGACTTAGCAAAAGAACTAATAGACAATAAATTTTGAGCAGCGGTTGGAACATGCAGGATGTCATTGAGATTAAATTTGTTTCCAGAAATAACAATTGAACTTTTACCAATGTGAGAAATAGGAATTTTGGAACCATTACCTATAGTAACTTCCTCAGGACCTTGATATTCAGAATGGATACCCAAGTTATCAAGATCAACAGTAAGATGATGTGTGGTGCCACTATCCATTAATCAATTTTGTGGAGGAGTTCTTGCTAAACTAGAAACAGGGTATCCAGAAACTCTATTGCCACTATTATTCCTAGGAGATGGACACACACATGCAATATGACCTTTACCTTCACAGTTATGACAAATAAGTCCAGACATATCTGAAACTTGAGATAGAGTAGAATTGATTTGAGTTGAGTTATGAAACCCATGATTTTGAGATGGTTGGAATCCTTGATTTGAGTAGCGCCCACGACCTCGGACTCCTCGACCTCTACCACATCCACGAGTAGTATCAAAAGAACTCTGAGTATACTGTGCAGTAAGGGCAATGACAGTAAGGGCTTCATCCCTTTCCAGTTGTTATTCTTTATTCAAAAAGAGTCCATATAATGCATCAAAAGTAATCACCTCTTGACGCGATTCAAGTGACCTGGTAAAAGGACAATAGGAAGGTCCTAGTCTGACAAGAAAAAAATTCTACCAAAGAATCATTGGGAATTGGATGCTACAGTGTAGCCAACTTATCTGCTATTCCCTTTGCCTTTTTGTACATATTACTCAATATTGGCATTGTCACGACGTAGAGTGTGCAATTGCGATTTGAGTTCACGAATGTAAGGCCTAGATCCTGAAGCATATGTAGCAACAAGTTTGTCCCAAGCTGCACGAGCAGTCACCGCTCCAACCAATTGAGGCATGATACTCTCTGAAACAGAAGCAACAAACCATCTTAGAACAAATTGGTCTTCACATAACTAGACCGTATACGCCGGATTGGGTTTGGTATTGGTATCGTCCAAAAATTGTGGTGGCGTCTGTGTAGTACCATCAATATGGTGATTCAAGCCACACGCATATATCATAGGCATAAAATGTGTCTTCCACAATAAAAAGTTCAAAGATGTGAGTTTTACAGGTAATTGATGTGCGAGGTTTGGAGATGGTGAAACAGTAGGCATCATGGAAGGGATACTAGCTTCACCTATGAAATATTGCTGGTAGATCTCGAAGTTATTTGTGTGAAGAAAAAAAATAAAAAATTGGGTTGATTTAACCTCTTATGGCCCTTGATACCATGTTAAATATGCTTCTCAATCTTATTCAATTCATAACATAGATACATCAAGATATACATGAGTATATTTTATACGACTCCAAAGTAGTGACTGTTAAGGACTCCTAATCTAAAACCAATTACACGACTTCTTTAAATACAAATAGACTTTCACTCAAACTCCTACGTGAAATTATCCTTACAAATCTCATTTAGCTATGTGTTAACTATGGATTATAAGAAAATTCAATTAGCTATGAATTAATGATAGATCGTAAGGAACTTTTTAGTGATTGATAAATGAGAATTACTGATAAATTTTTTATCTAATTCCATGTTTTCTTATTGTGATTATATATATATATATACACAAACTTAAATGTCAACTATTAATATTTATAACTACTTACAATGAAATGGTATACCATTCAACTTTGCAAACAAGGTTATCGAGGTATGGATATTAACAAATTTTGTAACTAATTTCATGTTTTTCCTGTATTGACTATATTTTTTTTTAACAAAAGTTGGCCTTTCATTGATGAGATAAGGATATATACTTTGAAGTTTGACATACCAAACTTGATTCTTTGGTGTTTAAGAAGCACTTAGCAAAAAGTAAGCCTATAGACAAGCTAGTGAAAGTTACTGGCTACGAATCTAATGCTGTTCAAAAATTAGATTGACATTCTTTATTAATTTTTATCTAAAGGTCGCCAAATCCATTCTATCCAAATATACAAGGCCTTAAAGAGTCTAGGAAGATTAGTAAAGGAGTTGAAGATATGGTTAACATCATTTAAGAGGATAATCGAAGCAAGTTTGTTTACAGGTTGATTTGCCTCTCTAAGGTAGTATTTGATGATGAAATCATGTTCTTCAACTAATTTCTGAATTTTCTTAACTGGGATGTACATTCTTCAGGTGATACTCCAATTTTCAATGATAGCTTTACAAAGTATGATGGAATCAGTTTCTCTGATGATCATATTCACTCCTCTTTGGATGCATACTTCCATCCCATGAAGCATGTGCATGGCTTATGCCCAATTGCTAGTTCTTTCTCTAAGATTTATAGTGAAGGCCATGATGACTTGTACCATTCCATTCCTCGGTATTCCACCTCCACTACACACCTATCATTAACACAAGATCCATCAATGTTAAGTTTAAAATCCATAGTTGGTGGTGTGATCCATTTCACTATTATAGCAGTCTTATGATCAATACAAACGTTAAAAAATTTGCTTATGTTTTCCCAAGAGTTCTTACCTTTGATCCTACCAAAGTATGACTACAAAGTGAAAAACAAGATATCAGTAATGTTTCTTTTTCATATATAAATGAAAGATTTAGTTGATTTATATATATTTGTGGTTGCATCTGCTCCTCCATAACTCTCAGCAAAAAACATGGGAAATACTCTTGTGATGTATGCTGCCATTAGTTTGAGGATTTTCCTGGTTCACTATTTCCATATAGCAGGCTCATCAAATTAATGTTGGAGTACTTCACCCCCAATGGGAATTGCATATAGCCTCTAAATTTTCTTACCATGTTCACCTGCATAGAAAATGTGTTCTGCATTTTGCAAAGTGGTAGGAATATTATTGTTAGTGCAACAGTAGAAAGTAGGAGATACTGGGATACCAAGTCTGGCAATCTTGGCATCTATGGGTGTGAAAAATCCGAGTCAACCAATAAATCGAATCGAAAAAAAATGTTATTGAGTTATTGGGTTAATAGATTTTTAATGGTTTTACAAAAGAAATTATTGGGTTATCGTTTCAATATCAGTTTTTAATATTGGGTAAACCGCTAACTCATTAAGATGATAGTAATTTATCACCTTTACCCTTCATAAATATTAAATATTAAAAATTTATCATAACTAGAACTATATTAGTACTCTACACTACAGTCTGCACACTTCACAATACTTCTATTTCACATCAGAAATTCCATATTATGTTTTGGTTGTAACATGTAACTGTAGCCTTCATGTTAAATCTACTCTTATTGATGCAGTTTCTCATTATATTTCTTGTTTTACTATATCAAAGCATTTACAGCTGGTTTGCATGTTTCGTTGTATCACGCTAAATTGTTAGACAAGTGAGAAGTCCTATATTTATTTGATGAGTATTTTCTTACTAGGTAAATTAAAAATTGAATCGGTAATGACCCAAAATCGATAAATCGATAAAGAATATCTTATTGATTTAGCGTTTTAAAAAATTGAAAATCAATAAATCAAACCTATAATATATAAAACTAAATCGAACCGACTGATGCACACCCTATTGGCATCTGTAGGATGTCTATTTATAATAGCTCTCCAAGTTAAGAAGGACATTTTGAAAGGGATGTCTTTATGTCATATTTTGTTAAAAGTTGTGGTGACAATACCCTTATGCCTACAAATATTTCAGACTGAGGCCACAATGAAATTTCCTGCATTAGTAGGGGACCAGATAGTTTTATCTTGTTCTTAATTGTTATGTAAAATGCACAAATTTGTGATCATGATCTTAGTTTGATTGGAAAGGTGATTATGCAAATTGCTATGATTCCAACTTTCATTAACGAAGACCTCTTTAATCATGATATTATGGACACTATTACCTGGAGGCAGAAACTTATATAGTGTACCCAAGTGGGACCAATTGTCGCACCAAAAAATCGCCTCACCTTTGCTCAAGATTCATTTGATTTCATTTTTTGCATTCCCCCTTATGTTACACATATGTTTTCACCAAGTAGATTGTCCTTTCCTCCAAGTAGATATAACAGGATGAGTATTTTGGAAATACTTGTGCTTCACAAATTTAGTCCACAGAAAATTGTTGGTTCTAAGACTCCACCACTACTTGAAGGATAAGGCAATGCAGACATCACCAATCCTTCTGATATTAATCTAATCCTCTTAAAGAGGGAGAGTAAGTGTTTGCCAAGCAGTCCAATGATGTTTACCACCTTCCTCTTTTCCAGATCAGAAGAATCTAGCATGATATCTTTCAATATTATAAAATGTGCCTTTAGGAGGCTGTAGAGCAGCAAGAAGATGGGCGGGGAGGGCTAAGAGGACATGCTTGGTGAGAACAATTATTTTCCCTATTGAAAAATGTTTGTTATGCTACCCTTTGATTATGTTAAGGGTGTTCATGACTAAATCATTAAAGTGGCTAATCTTCTTCTTCCCACTAATAGTGTAACACCCCGTACGCTAGTAAGACCAGATTGCAGAAAATCAAAAGTTGCAGGTTCTACCAATGGGGACCACCCACGGACCGTAGGGTGACCCATGGACCGTAGGTGGGGCCCGTGGGTTGCCACCTGCAGCCCTCCCAACCCATAAAATCTCAGCCAAGGGTCGACCCACGCAAGGACCCATGGACCGTAAATGGGACCATGGTCCGTGTTCCAAGGCCGTGGTTTAGACCACCAGCTTTCAGCTCCATGACACCAAACAACGCCCTGCTAGGACGGACCGTCGGTCAGGGACCATCGATGGCCTCATCAGATTTTAAGTTAGGGTCGTTGTGGTATTTTCCCTAAGTATTGGACACCTAAACTACGTTGTTTTGGTCAGTTTTAGCCTAGTAACTTAATCATAATATACCCTAAGCGATTCATTCATTAAAATTTAGCAAACTCAGAGCAAAAGAGGAGAAAGAGTCGACCAAACCCCTCTCCAAGAACGCAACAAGATTCTCCCAATTCCAGCCCCAAAATTGAAAGATTTCTCTAAGGAATTCATCACCAGGTATGTGGGATTTCACTGGTGGATTCCTTTCCTCCACTAGGTCCCTAGGTTTCAGTCAGAATCTTGGTTCCCTAAATATTGCTTAGACCTAGGGTTTCTAGAACTTTAGATAATTGTTGTGATTTAGCTGTTAGAATACTCCAAGTCAGATTATCATGATTTCATAACGTTGTTGCTTAGTTTCTTGCATGAAATTTGGAACCCTAGGGGTGTAGATTCGTTTAGTTCATGAATTACACTTGCTAGGTCAATTTACACAGATATACATGCTCCAGTTAAGAATGTTTCTTTATCAGTACGTTAATGTTGCATTTTCAATTAGCATGTCAGAATTTTGAGCTATCCGATTATTTCAGTTATGTTGTATTTTTATACATTATATTGGGAGTAGGCTAATTATCGAGTTGGATTAGGGTCAGTCACCCTCATAGTCCTAGAACTACGTGCCCATATAGGTAAGTCCCCTATGTGGGCATTATACTTAGTGATCACACCAGTCATGCCTTTATACCCCTGGCAAGGTATATTGGGTCCTTTCGATGGGGCTTATACATTGAACTCCACGTTTAGCTCACCTGGTTTTATGTCGGCTATTAGTAGCTCCCACAGTCAGATTCTAGTGCATTGACCAGGTTATTACTTACAGATCAGTATTTAGTTTCAGTATGTTAGGAACTTGGTCATTGCATTCATTTTAGTACATATTCAGTATTCTCAATATATTCATCATGTTCATCTTATATCATTGCTCAGTATGCTTTATTTCAGTTATGTATATGTTGTTTAGCTTTATCCTATCCTGCGTGCTCAGTACCTTTCACGTACTGACACGTACTCTGCACTACATAATCTCATGATGTAGGTTCAGGTTCTCACCATTTAGATCACAAATAGATATGTTCCCAATCTCCAGTTCAGCAGTATCACTGGTGAGTCCTCATTCTTCGAGGAGGATAGACATGTTTTCTTGTACTTTCAGTCTTTCAGTTTCAGTTTTGCTAGAGTTAGTTGGGGCATGTCTCAATATCTCTAGTCAGTTAGAGGCTTTTATTCAAACATAGTTAGAATCAGTTCTAGTTTTTTGAGTTATAATCTAGTATTGTAAACTCTTATTCATTATGTTATTCAGATCAATACTGGGTATTCCCCACTTCATTTTATACTATCATTTAAGATTTCGCACAATATTTCTCATTTCAAATTTTATCTAGTATGCTATGATATGCCATCTTAGGGTTAGCTTGGGGTCACTCGTGATCCTAGTTCCCGTGTTTACGTCTTGGGGTAGCCTCGAGCCATGACAAACTTGGTATTAGAACATTAGGTTTAAGAGTCCTAGGATGTCTGAAAAACTGCATTAAGTAGAGTCTCTTTCATGAGTGTGAAGCGCGCCACACCTATGATGGGGAGGCTACAAACTGTTTTAGGAAAAAGTTCACTTTCTTGTTATTCTTATCGTACATGGGTATGGTATTCTTTCTAACTCGATGTTATGCATTTCAGATCATGCCTCCTCATAGAGCTTACGCAAGGAATGCTTATTCTCGCAACATTAACACAGCTCCTCCAGTCCCAGACCATGAGGTTTTGAATCCAGAGTTTTAGAATGCCATTAAACTTTTGGCCCAGAGTGTAGCCAATCAGAACAGTCAGCAGGTTCCAATTCCTACAAATGCTAGTGGTGGATCAGTGGCATCTAAGGTCCGTGATTTTGTTAGGATAAATACGCTTGAGTTTCTAGGGTTGCAAGTTGGTGAGGATCCCAACACTTTATTGATAAGCTCAAGAAGGTCTTTGGAGTGATGCAAGTGACTAGAAATAATAGTGTGGAGTTGGCGTCCTACCAGGTTAACGATGTGGCTCACATTTGGTTCACTCAATGGAAGGAAAACAGGGGTGAGAATGCAGCTCCTGTGACTTAGGAGTGTTTTAACGGAGCTTTTCTGGATAGGTTCTTTCCAA
This sequence comes from Solanum tacnaense, assembly GCA_029582525.1. Classification (NCBI taxonomy): domain Eukaryota; kingdom Viridiplantae; phylum Streptophyta; class Magnoliopsida; order Solanales; family Solanaceae; genus Solanum; species Solanum tacnaense. The sequence goes on along the minus strand of JAJOOD010030825.1, from coordinate 7,032 downwards.
GAGAGTTAAGAGAGGCTAAGGCTCAGGAGTTCATGAATTTGAGGCAAGGTTCCATGACAATGGAAGAGTACGGACTCAAGTTCACTCAACTCTCTAGGTATGCTCCACATATGGTTGTCGATACCAGGGCACAAATGAGTAAGTTATTGTTTGGGGTATCTGACTTGGTGAAGATAAAGTGCATAAATACTATGTTGTTGGAGGATATGAACATCTCAAGACTCATGACACATGCTCAGCAGGTTGAAGGAGATAAGCTTAGAGAACTAGTTAAGGACAACAAGAAGGCTAGAACAGGGAATTATGAGTACTCTTATCAGAAATCGGGTGGTAGAAATCGCTCACAGTTTCAGCAAAAGTCTTCAGCTCCAACTCCTTCATCAGCTAGTGCTCCATCCCCCAGGTTTCGACAGGATCAGAAAAGTAGCGCATCAGGCTCTAAGTTTCATGGGAGTGTTTCAGGTACTAGAACCTACCCAACGTGTTCAAAGTGTGGTAAGAACCATCCGGTAAAGTATCTTGCAGGGAAGGATGGATGTTTTAGGTGTGGTCAGACTGGTCACAAGTTGAGGGATTATCCTTTTTCTAAATAGGGTCAAGGAGGTAATAATAGCAGGGCCCATTATACAGCTTCAGCAGCACTAGCAGGTCGCCAGACTCAGCAGGGTACTACATCTGGTACAGGTGGTGGTCAGCGCCAAAATAGGTTGTATGCTCTCCAGGCTCGCCAGGACTAGGAAGATTCTCCTGATGTGGTCACTGGTATGTTACAAGTCTTTCATCTAGATGTTTATGCTTTGTCAGATCCAGAGGCTACTCTTTCCTTTGTAACTCCATCTATAGCAGTAAACTTCGATGTCAGTCCCAAAACTCTTTCAGAACCCTTCTTAGTCTCTACTCCAGTCAGTGACCCAATTATAACTAGACAGGTATACATAAATTGCCCTATCACAGTCTCACAGAAAGTCTCCTCAGTAGATCTTGTAGAGTTAGAAATGGTAGACTTTGATATCATTCTAGGCATGGATTGGTTACATTCATGTTATGCCTCAGTCGATTGTAGAACTAAGATCGTTCGGTTTCAGTTTCCTAGTGAACCAATCTTAGAATGGAAGGGTAGTGGCTCAGTGCCTATGGGTCAATTCATTTCCTACCTTAAGGCCAGAAAGATAATTTCCAAGGGGTATATCTATCATCTAGTTTGGGTTAAGGATTCTAGCTCCGAAACCCCCACTCTTGAGTCAGTAGTAAATGAGTTCCCAGAAGTGTATCCAGAAGATCTTCCCGAAATTCCTCCCGAAAGGGAAATCAACTTTGGAATTGATCTCCTTCCAGATACCCAGCCTATTTCTATTCCTCCTTACAGAATAGCTCCAACTGAGCTTAAAGAATTGAAGGATCAGTAGAAAGACCTTCTAGATAAGGGCTTCATCAGAACTAGATTTTCCCATGGGGTGCACCAGTGATGTTCGTGAAAAAAAAAAATGGTTCTCTCAAGATATGCATTGACTATCGACAGTTGAACAAAGTCACAATGACTATGCTTTACCATCCTGGTAAGGCCAATGTAGTAACTGATGCTCTTAGCAAACTATCTATGGGTAGTGTAGTGTATGTTGAGGAAGAAAGGAAGGAATTAGCGAAGGATGTTCACCGGCTTGCTCGCTTAGGAGTTTGCCTTATGAGCATATCAAATGGTAGTGTCACAGTTCAAAATAGGTCATAATCTTCATTGGTAGCAGAGGTTAAGGAAAAACAAGATAGTGATCCTATATTGCTTCAATTAAAGGGTGCAGTTCATCAGCAGAAAGTTGAGGTTTTCTCCCAAAGGGGAGATGTTGTGCTTCACTACCAGGGTCGTTTATGTGTTCCTAAGGTGGGTGAGTTGAGACAATAGATCCTTTCATAAGCCCATAACTCCAGGTATTCTCTTCATCCAGGTGCCACTAAGATGTACCGTGATCTATGGAAAGTCTTTTGGTGCGCAATGGCATGAAAAGGGATATAACAGATTTTGTGGCTAAGTGCCCTACTTGTCAGCAGGTAAAGATAGAACATCAGAAACCAGGAGGTATGACTCAAGAGATTAACATTCCTATATGGAAGTGATAAGTGATAAACATGGACTTCATTACAGGTTTACCTTGTACTCACAGACAGCATGACTCCATTTGGGTGATTGTAGACTGAGTTACTAAGTCCGCTCACTTTTATGGCTGTTAAGACTACAGATTCGGCAGAGGACTACGCCAAACTTTACATCAATGAGATAGTCAGGTTGCATGGGGTTTCTTTGTCTATCATCTCAGATAGAATTCCTCAGTTTACCCCTCATTTATGGAAGTCATTTCAAAAAGGTCTTGGTACTCAGGTTAACCTCAGCACAACATTTCATCCACAGACGGATGGAGCGTACCATTCAGGACTTAGAGAACATGTTAAGAGCTTGTGTGATCGACTTCAAGGGTAGTTAGGATGATCACCTTCCTCTTATAGAGTTTGCCTACAATAATAGCTACCATTCTAGTATTTAGATGGCCCCTTATGAGGCATTGTATGGGCGTAGATATAGATCTCTAGTTGGTTGGTTCGAAGTAGATAAAGCAGCCTTGATAGGACCAGATTCGGTTCATGATGCTATGGAAAAAGTTCAACTCATCAGAGATATACTTAAGATAGCCCAAAGTCGCCAGAAGTCCTATGCAGATGTAAGGAGAAGGGACTTGGAGTTCCAAATTGATGATTGGGTTTTTTCCTGAAAGTGTCACCTATGAAGGGGGTGATGAGATTTGGAAAGAAAGAGAAGCTCAATCCTAGATATTTAGGCCCTTACAAGATCTTGGAAAGGGTTGGTAACGTGGCTTATGAGTTAGAGTTGCAAGCAGAACTAGCAGCAGTCCATCCGGTCTTTCACATTTTGTTGTTGAAGAAATGTGCGGGTGATCCAGCATCTATAGTACCCTTGGAAAGTGTGGTTTTGAGGGATAGCCTCACTTATGAATATGTGCCAGTTTAAATTCTTGATTGTCAGGTTCGAAGGATGAGAAACAAAGAAGTCGCTTCAGTTAAGGTTTTGTGGAGGAGTCAGTCCGTATAGGGAGCTACTTGGTAAGCTTATGAATATGTGCCAGTTGAAATTCTTGATTGCCTGACTTTGAATACAAATGAGTCTATTATATTCTTTCATTAGAAATTAATTACTCAAACTATTACTAAAATAAAAATCGCTATTAGTGTTTTAAAAGGCTGGGGCGTGAGGCGGGGTGTTTTATTTAGCATAGGACAAGGCGTAAGCCTCGAGATGTGGGTGTAAGCCCTAAGGATCTTTAAATTTTTAATTAATAATATATAGTATAATAATATAACAACACAAAACTATAAAAATACATCAATAGTTTGAAATAATTACAAACATGATCAATGAAACTCATAGAAAATAAAACTTCTAACATTATTATACAAGTACAAATAATCTAATATCTTAACTTTCTAATTATAAAAGAATCATTATTACTAAAAATATATTATTATCATACTATACAATTCTCTCCCCTAAAAGAAAATAATCAAAAGAAAAAAACTTATTACTATTATAATAAAAACATCACTCTATCATGAATAAAAATAAAATTACTTTTAAATAGCTAAATAAAATATGAAAATTTTGAGCCATATGAAAAAAACATGAAGACCAATCATAATAGTAAATATGTAATACTACAACTTGTTATTTGAGTTACTCTCAATCTTCTTAGTTCTGTAGATTATAAAACTATTAAGTATCATTCATTTATTCAAGAATTATGAGGGTCAACAATGTTAACTAAAGAATTCAACAAATAATTTGTTTAAGATCGATTAGGCGAGCGCCGAGCGTTGGGCATTGGACATTCTTAGGACGTACAATCGGGCGCTTAGAGCGTAAGTAAACTAAGCCTCACACTTGAGTCTCAAGGCGGTTTGTTAGAGTCCCGCCCCGAGGAAAATCCCAACAAACTCTTTTAAAACACTGATCACTATTAATTTAGAATAATAGGTGTTTTTTGACTTGTCATAGGCATACAACGTATGTGCGGCGAAACTAGTTAAATAATAAGCGTTTTTTAAATCAACCACAAGATAACTAAGTTTGATACCCCCACATCATTTATTTTAGAAGAAAAGAGTAAATGATAAGCTGCGAGAAAAAGTTGGATTTCCCCTTAACTAGAGGTCTCGGGTTCGAGCCCTGGGTATGAAGAAAATCTTGTTGGTAGCGCCACCCCTGAATGGGCCCTGTAGAACACGATCCGACTTTAGTCGGTGCTCCAATGAGGGCTCCGAACACCAGGTGGGAAACCAAAAAAAAAAAAATTGGATTTCATCATTCGTTTCATCATTCGTCAAATAAGTTTTCTAATTTTCCAATTCATGAAAGAAAGAAAAACTAGAAAGATGATTGTGTTCTGCGGCCAAAACGTGGTCGGCGATACAAAAGAATGTCATCTTTGTCAAAAGTTAGCCATTCCTTAGTGGCTATTATTATTATTCATTATATAGCAAAAGGGAATCTTCAACCTAAGAAAAAGTTGTAGTGGTAGTAGAATTCTTTTCCTGAAATCAACCAGTGATGGCAGAAAAAGTAGCATTAATGCAGATGCATGGTAAATCTTTTCTTTTATTTTCATTTTCTATCTCCCAGTTACGCGTTTTATAAAGCACATCATTTGAGGCTTCTTTCAAGATAAACAAAAGTAGATACATGTGTTGGTATATATCCTGAGTTTCCTATCATAATTGATATTTCTTTTTCTAACAGAAAACATAAAGTCTTCACACTCCCACTTTCCTATTTTATGTGGCATACTTTTTTGTTTAGTCTGTCTCAAAAAGAGTGTTACCTTACTATAATTAAAAAAAAATTAACTTTGAAATTCTTCTTTTACCCTTAATAAAATGATTTACAATCACACAAATATTTAAAAATCGTTTTAGACCACAAGTTTCAAAAACTTTTCTACACCATGTCAATCAATTCACTACAAGAAATATGATTTATAGTGACAACCTTTTGTGGCGACTCATTTAGTTGCTGCTTAATCAGTGTTTTTAGTGGCAACCCAAAAGAATCTCTCCAAAAGATGATAGTTTTGGTGGCAAACTCATTAGTCGCCACAGAAACTAATAATTAGTGGCGTCTATTTTTAAGTCGTCACTAATATAGGGAGCTTTTTTTTAGTAATATACATCTGAATTTTTTGATAGTGGCGATGAAGAAAAGGTCGCCACAAAAGATCATTTGCAGCAATTGTGTCGCCACTTAAAGTTGACCTTTTGTGGCAGTCTCTTAGGTCGTTACTAATTTAAATGATATGTAAAAAAATTTGTTTGATTCTCTAAATTATATAATGCTACATAAATTGAGACATAAGGACTACCATATATTATTCAAAAATTACGTAGAAAGTACTAAAAAGCATAATAATTAACAACTTAAAATATTAAAAGATTATATAGAAACTTTGATTGACTCTCCAAATTTCATTAGTGTGCCACATAAATTGAGATTGAGGAGAGTAACTTGTGTTATCTGGAAATTAGATAAGAAGTTAAAATAAATTACAAAAATTAATAACTGAAAATATTTTTAAAATAATTCAAAATTAAACAAAATCCTATATCTAGTATTTTAAATAAGTATTCATCTATTGGAAAAATAATAGTTATGGAGTTATTTAACAAATATTTAGAGTAATTTCACACTTATAACCATTTTAACATTACATTAAAGATATTTGTTCTACTATCATTTGTCATTGTTTAGCCTTTTAGGTTAAGATCTAAAATCTCATTTCCCCCCAAAATCATGTTCCCTCTTTTCAGCAAATCCGATATCCTTCAGACACACTTCCCCGTGAAGTTTGATTAGCAATTTCTCTTCTCCCTTTCCTCGTGCCCGAGTAAATCAACTCAATGCAAAGAGAATTTTAAGAAGAGCACGATTTTTTGCTCTGTGCCTCAAGGAATGTAGTTATTGAAGCGGTTGGTCCTTAAGATTGTGAGGAAATGCGTTCGAGTGACGATTATCCAGAATCATGGCTTTCAACCACTGTTGCAGAGCAAATGGGGTCAGGTTTTTCTCTACTTTTTTCTCCCTGTAGTAGTTAGGTTAATTATTTCGACTATTTCTTTCTGTTTATGGTAAGATTTCTGAAATTTTATGGTTTCATTGAGGGATTTTGGGTTTACTTCATGTGTTTAATGTTAAGTTTTATTTAATTGTATGTTGTATGTTAATCCATATGATTGACCTCTGCAACAAATTATTTCCTCGAGAATTGTTGTTATTTAGAAATTAATCTCTTATAAATTCACCATTTGCTATCCCTATTTACAATGCTCTTAGTTTCAAGAGAAGGGTTTGTTGGTATAGTGCTTGATTTCTTGGTGAGTTGGAATATGAATAGAGGAAGCATCAAATGATTTCTGAAAAATATGGTCCACGCCGAAGATAATCAATGGTCTCTGCCTTTATTGAAGTTTGTGTCTCTCGTGTTTGCCACAATTTTTTATCGTGGCATCATTTTAGCCATATACATCTCGATTAATTCTCTCCATGGAGTAGCTTCATGAAATGCCTATAATTCTCTCAAAAAAAATTTAAAAGGAGCTAAAAAAATTGTGAATATGAAGCTATGGACTGAAGTGGAATCTAGATTGTTGTTTTCCCAGCAAAGATATCTCGTTTTCCTAATGTTGAAACATTCAAAGAAAAAGAGAATTCCTTTGGAGAAAAAAATGAAGATAACATTAAAGATTCCTCATTTTAGCTTTAAAAAATGAAGATGACATTAAAGATTCCTCATTTTAGCTTTTCTTCAAGAATCTCTCTAGTGTTTCTTTTTCCTTTTGAGGTTTTTTTGCTTATGGGAAGAAGAGTATTAGTTGTTAGAGGAAGCTAACGTGAATTCTTATATCTTCAATATGAGTATGTATACATAATAGAATAATGAATATGTGATGAGATTATTCACCTTCTTAATTATGAATTGC
>JAJOOD010030824.1:0-15729 GCA_029582525.1 Solanum tacnaense | reverse complement strand
GTATTTTGCTTCCGCCATTAAATGCTGAACAAAAACAAGTCTTGGTACTATCTACTAAATAATTACATGTTTCCACCAAAGATCCCAGCATCAAAATTCCATTTTTTGTCTAAGTTGCAGAGTAAATAGGCTTCTAATGAGGTGTAACCCTTGCTGTACACATAGTGCTGAGCACCTACCAGTCTTGTATGTTTTGAAAGGGGGACTGCACATATTAGCAGATCATCTGATTTTTCTGATGTCATTTCTGTCAAACTAATGTTTTTCTTCCTTTCCAAATGAGGATGTATCTCTTTTAACTTGGTGTTTCTTCTCTTTCTGGATGTTTTAATGCATTGTCATTGATGATCTTTTCTTTTCAATCGAGTTCAGGATGAAAGGGAGCTTAAGAGGCAGAAAAGAAAGCAGTCTAACAGGGAATCTGCTCGTCGATCTAGGTTAAGAAAGCAGGTATTAATTATCCTTCAGTGGTTTCCTTTGTTAATGTTGATCAACCCTGACTCCACTTTGTCTTTGGGAACCAGGCAGAGTGTGATGAACTTGCACAGCGTGCTGAAGTTTTGAAGGAAGAAAATGCCTCTCTTAGAGCTGAAGTGAATCGTATCAGGAGTGAGTACGAGCATCTTCTTGCTCAGAATGCATCTCTTAAGGTATTTTCCTCTACCCTTAATAAGGATAATTTTAAAGACCTCCCTCAAGGTTTGACTGCATAAACTAACCATCCTTGTAGTTTACAATATTTCGTTTTCCTTCCTTGTTTTGATTTCTTTATAACAATTCTTTTATCCTATTTATAAGTAATGTATAAAAAGTTGTGAGTTGACTAACTAATCCTTTTCAATATACACCTCTGTTTAATTAATTTTGTAAACATATTTTTTTTCTTTAATTCCTTTAGAATAAAAATGAGAAGGAAATGGTAGAAATTTGATTGAAAATAATCCTTAAATGAATATCTTCTCTTCCATAAACAACATCAGGCATATCACAGAAATAAAAATATAAGAAATGATTAAAATCCATTTGTGCATAAAACTTCCGTCATGGATTTGACTCTGAGGGGTATTGGTTTTGATACTTCTATGATAGCTGCCCATCACGATTTGGATCAATTTTCTACTCATCGCCCATTTCCAGTCCTCCATTTAGAATACCACAATAATTGCCTTTACGTTTATTTTTTATTTTTTATAAGAAGTCAGGATCCTTTTGTTGATACTTGAGAGGCTTACATCTTCAGAATAGACTTACTGTGGTGAAGGAAAACTCATTACTCATGCCAAATAGGACTCTACATGATATACAGAACGGTAGTCTCAAATTGGTTTATTCCAACCTGAAGTAATAATATGTAGTGCAATCTCAAAATAGAATATCACACAATTATGAATTATAGCATTTTGTATAAGCAGAGTATCAATGTCTTCATTTTCTTCATTAGTTGGTCCATCACCTAGTTGCTCTACATCTTCATTCAGTTCATTGGAGCGCCTCCGTCTTGATCATTATCGCCTCCATGTTGAACAGCATTTTGCTCATTAGCACCTCCATCTTGATTAACATTTTGCTCAGTAGCGCCCACTTCTTGTTCTTTAGGAACCTGTTCATTAGCGTCTCCATCTTGATCAGCATTATGCTCATTAGTGGCTAAATCTTGATCCGCTGGGTCTCCATCTTGATCAGTAGCGTCTTGATCAGTTGTGTCTCCGTCTTGATCAGTAGAGTCTCCATCTTGATCAGCATTTCCCTCATTAGCTTGGAAATTTTTTTCCTCAATTGAACGAAGCAACGGTATGTGATTCGAAAAAGTGAGCTTGTCCAGTCTCATACAGAATTTTCCTTCTCTAACATACATGTCCGGTTCTTGGACTGTAATAAATTTCCACCCTATCATCTTTCCACATTGGCGACAGTAAGTGTTGGCTACGATAGTTCCACTTTCTGAAAGACGATAACTCATGTTGTCTGGTACATGAACATTAAACACCCTATTAAAGATCCCTAGTACTCCTGATTGAGACATCGGAATATATTCGTTGAAGGATGCAACTTGCGTTCTGCACCAATAAGTATGACAGTGGATGGTATCATTAGAAGGGATCGCATCAGTGTTGTATTCAAGTGAATAGTATCTATTCATTGTTGGATGAAGAAGCAGCAACTCAGAGATAACCTTTATGTTATTTATTCTAAAGGAATTTAAGAAGAAAAAAAAGATGTTCAAAAAATTAATTAAATGGAAGGTTTATTTAAAAAAGGCAAACTGGTCAAACACAATACTTTTACATTTATTATGGATAGGTTAAGAATTATTACAAAGAAATTAAAACAAGGGAGCAAAATGTAATATTGTAAACTACAAAGGAGCTTAGTATTACGAAACCAATCTGGGGGAGTCTCTGAAATTCTTTAGGAAGTTGTGTGTCTTATCACCCTTTAATTGTTGAAGTTTGTTTTTCTTTTTTCCAACTTCTCTTCTTTCTGTCTTGTTTTTTATAAAATAGCATTACGAGTATAGAAAAGAATGAGGATTTATATAATATATTAGACGGAGATGAGCTTAAATGGAGCGACTTGGCCAGTAAAGATTCATTTAGCCAACACCAACTTGTTTGAAATTGAGGCCTAGTTGTTATAGGGTTCTTTTCTAATGCTATGAGTCATCGGATTTGATTTTGCAGGAGAGGCTTGGGGAAGTTCCTGGGGAAGATGATCCAAGAACTGGTCGAGAGGACCATCTTCCAGGCAAAAATGCCCAACATTCTTCACAAACCGAGTCCCAGTAGGGTGGTCAATGAAGTACTAGCTGCATTTATGTGGATTGATGATTAGGAGTTTAACCTAACAAACTTTGTAAAAGAAAAGGTTTAATTTGCATATTAAGGTAGTTTATAATTCGCGAAAAGCTCACTTTTTTTAGTATCAGGATCTGTAATATGCCTAACGTAGTCCATCGTTTCTCTGTTGGGCCAATCTTTTATGGTCGAGAAACCTGGATGATATGTAGAGAATGTGATCGTCGCATTATTTTGTATCCAGCAGGGAGGTGTTCCTAAAAAAATTCTCAAATTTGTATTTACTAATATTGAGTAAGGTGACAGGAGTGAAGAAAGTTTCTTCATAGATGTTTGTATGATTATTGTGGATTTTGGTTGTATTTGAATTCATCCTGTCATTAGGTACAACAATATTAGCAAGTATTGATACAATGTATTTAGCATGATGTTGATGATATGAGCTTAAATGTAGATAAACCCTTTCGTAGTATTTCTCATATTGACATAATACAGTGCCATTTTAAAGTTGCTTTAGTCGGTATCTATGCTTTCCAACGTTGGGGTATACAAGTAGACATTTAAATTTGTATAAAATTGAACAGGTAAATACATGTGTTCCTACGTGATATGTTACACACAAAATTGTCAATTGGGACGAATGATCAAAAGAATTAATTTTATAATTAATAGTTTTATATGGCAGTTTTCAAGTGCTATTAATTTGGTCAAAAAATTTAATTATGTATTTCATTAATGGCAACATTCAAATGATTTGACTAAAATATTTCATTGCCTTAATGACAACATTTTCCACTCAATAATTTTGTATTTGGCAACATATTTGCAATTTATTCTAGCTGTTTGGTCAAATGTTGTTAATGACATTTATTACTCCCTCTGTGACATTTTTCGTTTTTCGAGAGTCAAATAATTTAAGTTTGATCGGGAACTTGCGCATGGAATCTTCAATTTTTTTGAAATGAAATTTATATATTTGTAAACTACGTAAAAAGTATTATAAGTCACAATAATTGACAATTCAAAATGTTTGAAAGATCTATGGAAAAATTACGGTAAAAAATATATTTGTTTAAATCTTGATATCTGAAAAGTGCCACATAGAATAGGACGGAGGGATGCGGAGCCACCGTACAGTTAGGGGGTCCATCCGAACCCCCTTCGACGGAAAATTATATTATTAATACATGGTTGAAATAATTTTTTAGGTATATATAGTAGATGTCGAACCCCCTTCAGCTACTTCGTGTGTCTATTTTTTTTAGATTTTGAACCTCCTTATTGAAAATTCTAGCGGAGCCAGAGGGAGTGCCATTTAAAAATGTGAATAACATATAATGGTCACGTTTGTTTACTTTGACTCTCTTGTCAAGCATTTCACGTTTACGTAGATTCGAAAAACTTCAAATAAAACAAAAAAAAAAGTATACAAAGGATAATTAAAAAGAATCAATTTCACTACTGTAATTTGAGGTTCTGATTACATAACAATCAATTCCCTTTGTCCACTTTTCTCCACATCAAAGAATAGAAATCAAGAAAAGATAACTAAAAGAATAATTTTGAAATTCATTGTGGAATAAGTCTAATTGAGTAAACAAAATTCCATACTCGATCTCATAGATACATATAGAATTCTGCAGAAAACCGTATTCGATGAAAGTCGTATGTACCTTCATAGTTTGTTACTATGCCATTATAGAAAAGTTGTTAAGGGAACTGAAATGAACCTCCAATTTCAGTGTTACCTGCAGGGGGGTTAATTGCAACCCAAAGGAGAGAAATGGTAATGGCAATGAGCCCGGACCAAACGAACACGATGGTTGGTGTTCTTCCTCTTCGTCCCATAAGTCCTTTCGCGAAAGGATAGAGATGAGCCAACACCCAAAAGCTGAAGAAAACGCCTCCTAACAGACGGCTCCATTGTGGTATTGTGCTGTATATAGTTCTGCTGAAGCCAACTGCTATCGCGACTAAGTTAACCATCATGATTGTTATAGGAGGAATCATCAATGATGTCCATTTGATGACGTAGAGATCAGCAAATGCATCGTCATTTTCATCACCGGATGATTTTGATGTCAGAGTGAATGAGATTTCAATGCCAGCAACCACTTTTAGTAGACCTTGAAACACAGCTGCAAGATGTGCACTCGTGCCTCCGATTAACCAAAACTGCTCATTACGCCACCAATCTTCCAAAGCAATGCCAGACCACTTGATCTCGAGCAAAGCTAGAATGCAGAGAGTTAATGAGATGACAAGGAGGTACACGAGAAATGTGACATTAAGGCTCTGAACAATGAATTGACCGGAGAAAAGTGAGAGTGCTGGGAGGAAGCAGTAGACAATCAGGAATATTGAAGTGAACGGGTAGATGCCAACGTTGAGGTAAGCAATCCGTTGTAAAATTTTCATCTTTGGACTAGCAAGAAAGGCGTTATTGCGTGAGAAGAAGATCTCAACGGAACCAGTAGCCCATCGTAGGACTTGGTGAAGCCTATCAGTGAGATTGATTGGTGCAGTGCCACGGAATGCATCTCTTTTTGTCACACAGTATATCGATTTCCAACCTCTATTATGCATCCTGTATCCTGTTACCACATCTTCAGTAACAGATCCGTAAATCCATCCAACTCGATTGCCCCATTCAGTTTTGTCTTCGTACCAACACGAAATGACACTGACTGCTTCAGCAACAGTGGAAGCATCAAGAAGTTCTCTTGGAATAGTTAGTGCACCGGGAGGTCGTCCATACTTTACAGAAGGGTGATCAGCGAGCGGTCTACCTTGGAATTCAGCCACCGGGATTGAATCAATGAGGACACTAGAGTTTCCAAATCTTTTAGGAAACAAAGCAAGATCCATATCCTCATCATCAATGTCTCCCATTCTAAGTCCCCTCGTTTCGTCAGCAACAATGGCCTTACTCTTACCCCTCCCAAAGCAACAACTGCAGCAATCAGGGTGGCGGTCCTTTGCTCGTGGGGGATCAAAACCATACAGAGCAGTCCGGCGGAAGAGGCAACCGGTGCCCACATAAAAAGGACCTTGAAGTCCATCCAGTGCACGCATATTCACATCAAAGAAAACAGTATTGTGATTTGCATAGCGATCATTGGGATCAATCCCCTCAAACCGCTGAGGGAACTGAACATAACAAAGACGATCCCCACCCCGGTCCATCATAAAACACATGCCCTCCCTTATTGCCTCTGAGTTATAGATGTAGTGATCACAGTCAAGGTTTAGAATGAAAGGGCCATTGGACATGACAGCTGACGCTCGGACCAATGCATTCATAGCTCCAGCCTTCTTGTTGTGATCATAGCCAGGACGCTTCTCACGAGAAACATACACCAGCATGGGGAGCCGAATATCAACTTCCGTAAAATCAATCATACTGCTATCAGCTGTCGCACCATGCAAGGCTTCATCACTTGGAGGTTTTAACATCACCTACAGTTCATAGGGAAACCAAAATGTAAAAGCAATCTAATAATTGAAATGGAGGGAGTATATAAAAAATATATACTAAAAATCCTAGCTCCGCCTCTGGATACAACAATTATTGGATGCTACGAAAAAGCATGATCGATACCTGTATGATTCCTGCATGATCACCCCGAGAGTGCTCGGGAGAAGCTACCATCCAAGTTCCGGGCCAGTGAGTTCCATCTGCCATCCAAGTGGCCTTAGTTATCTTGATAGGTTCCAAGGGTTCATCTCCAGCTCTCTCTCTCTGAAGCTTCAAAGCCTTAATTTCCTCCCGAGCATTGTAGGCATCAGAACGCCGGCGAATAGAATCAGTAAGGCCATTGGTTCGAACCTTAAATTCATCATATTCGCGCTTCACACGTCTACGATCCTTGACAAAATCTTGACGTACTTTGTTCTTGTAAGGATCTTTCTTCAAGCTGAAGTAACTATCCGGGTTCCTCGGTTCAATATCATGTTTACGACAAAATGGGACCCAAATGTTGGCAAAACTTGCAGCTTCTGCCATTGCTTCAAAAGTCAAAAGAGCACCTCCATCATCAGATACATAGCAAGAAAGTTTTTCAACAGGGTAATCAGCAGCAAGAATAGATAGTATTGTGTTTGCTGTAACGAGTGGCGGCTCTTTCTCTGGATCTGCTGTAGAAACAAATATATCCATTCCTGGAAGATCAGATTTTCCAGTGGGATTGGTTGAGGTCGGAGTTTCAAACTTTTCTTTTAAGACAGTAAGATCGGTAGCACGATTGACTGGACATAACTTTGGAAGCTGATCAAGCAGCCATGAAATTGCAAACCAAATCTCACAGACTATGGACATATACCACAGCCATATAGCATCATTGTTGGGATGGCTGATCCTCCATTGAAGAAATAATCCAAGTACAACAACACGAATTAAAATCAAAAGCCTGTAAAATGAAAGATATGTCAGGACAGTTTCTCAAAGTCTCAAACATCTTGAAAATAACAACAAAAATGATACTACTATTAATGTATATTTTGAGATATAAGCACCATGAACAGATTGAACATCGAAGTCATTCAATCCTCCTATTAGGTAAATGATCGCAGACCTAATACGAGACCATTAAGCATTGGACAATCAACCTAGAGCATAGTAGTATGCAAACGTAGTTGGAAAAGGCAGAATAATTGGATCTAGTCTGTCAAACAAGCTAATAGGCGCGGAGCTAGGGGGAGCAAAGGGGTTCACCCAAGCCCCATTCGCCAGAAAATTACGTTGTATGTACAAGGTCACAATTATCTTTTATGAATGTATATCAGTTGTTGAATCCCCTTGGCTTCTTCCTGTGTTTACTTCTTTATATTTTGAGTTCTCTTAGTGAAAATTCTGACTCAGCTACTGCATAGCTGCACGCTAAGCCTTAAAAAACTAAATTTACAACACACCAAAAATGGCATTGATGGGTAGTGTCATTAGATGGTGATATCGAATTTGGATTACGAAAAACACATTAAGCAGAATTTGCCAAGGTAAATGATATGTCCCCTACAAGTTATTTTAGATTGATCAAAGTTAATAGAAGAATTTGCAGTTAGGAAATATGATATGATTGTTTTTATATTTGTTATTTCGTTAAAGTAAGAAGATTAAGGCACTACGCCATTAGATTTAAAGTTATTCGTCTAATATAGTCAAAAATAGTCATTGAAACTACTTGGAACAAGAAATTACCGGTATGGGCTGAGTACTGCAGCAGGTATCTTCAGCTTACGAGTAAGTGGCCTCCAAGGCTTGTTGAGAAGTTCAGAATGCTCACCAATGTTATCATCTTCGTCATTTCCAAATACTTCATCCTTTGGCCATATAGCATTCCCATATCCATATGTTCCTTTAGTCTCAAATAACCATCTATTATGATCAAAATCTCCTGTTTGACTCCTCATCAACCCTGACTCGCTCCTTATTAAGGCCGACTTATTAGCTGATCGCATCAACGACAACATCCTTTCATGTTTAGACATCCCAACATTTGAATGCAATGACAAAGGTTGTCTAGAGGGATCCACATCATTCTCAGCTAAATCAGTGTTCTTGTATGGCTCTTTACAACCGGGACACATCCCATCTCCGATTTTGACTGCATCAATATAACAATCCCGACAAATTTTGAAATCACATTCGCAAGGGAGGATATCATCACCCCTGCCATCACTCATGACCTTTCCATCACAACCTTGTATAGCACAAGAAGACCCTTTAGTACCAGCCATCTGAGGATGATTTGCTTCCGAATCAATCACCTTATCCATCAAATGTGCACGAGTAGCACTGTTATATCCACCACTAAACAAGGAATTCGACACATACTGCTCTTCAACCCTCTGTGAAATGGAAGGATCAAAAGGTTGATTATCAGGTGTCGGAGGCATATGCACCATGTAGTTCGCAAACTCTAAACCACTGATCTCACTATCCAGGGAGTCCCTAGACAAGTTCACATAGCGACCAGACGAAGTCCTCCTTGCAAAGGTCACGCCCGGAGGCTTACCTTGTTGCGAGTCTGAAGGTTTGAAGGATCTTCCAGCCATTTAGCTAAATATTGAGCAACAAGATCTCACCAGAACCTGAAAATGCACAAGGCCAATGAAGAAAACAGAAATTTTTAGCTAGATGGAAAGTATACACAATTAATACAACATCTGAAAGGCTCATGTCTCAAGATCTCAGCTAGCTATAAGTATGCATAATTAACACTTCCATTTGAAACAACAAAAAAGAAGAGTTGGAAAGAACCAAAATATCATTTGCAGGTCACTAGAACAGTGAAAAGTAAAATTGCAGGGGAGCCTTAGCGTAACTAGTAAAGCTGTTGCCATGTGACCCAGAGGTCCTGGGTTCGAGCAGGGTAAGGTTTCGTACAATAGACCATTGTGGTCCGACACCGCTCATAGTGGGAGCTTAGTGCACCGGCCTCCCCACAGCAAAAGGTAAAATCATGACACAACCCTCTTCCACTTCCTTAATTTCCCAAGGCATACTACCTTTTCAATTCGTTAAAGATTGCACCTTTTATCCATTTATATTGCTCGGACTCTCGAAAAATACTGCTATGCACGTGTCGGATCCTCCAAAAGATGCAGTACTTTTGGAAACTCCGACACCTATCTGTCAATATTTTTGAAGAGTCCGAGCAACATACATCCAAAACACAAAAGAAAAGTATAAAATACAACCAGAATCACACAGGGAAAAGTACCTATTAGCCTTGATGAGGTACACAGCAAGAACAAAGGATCAAGAGTTTCCTACACCATATCCAAGTAAGGACAGAGGTTTTTCAAAAGGAGATAGCAGTTCAAATAGACATTCAAATGGTCTTCCAATACAAATCAATTGATAATACATCTAAACTATATTTTGACATGCATAAGTGGAGAGATATGGACCTCCACTCCTTGTCCAAAAACTATATAAACAATTCCAACAAAATCTTACAATATACTTATAATACTAAATAATCTACCTACCAAAAGGCCTGTAAGAAACATTCAAGGCAACTACTAATTAATTAAAAAAATTCAAGATTCTCAACAACATGCAGCAGCACAAAGATACATACATGTATACAAACATCACAAATTACAACAACAACAAATCCACTATAACTCCAGTGGGGTCTGGGGAAGGTCCGCATAACAGAAGTACAAGAAACAAACAGCTTACAAAAAATAGTAACAGAACAGAAACTACAACAAAACAATTATAATATTAAGAAAAGTTTTCATGGGGTCCTATCAAAATGTTACAACTAGACTCAAGTCTTAATTATCCAAAATTAACAACTAACACCCTTAAACCATTTTCCTCTCTCTTTCTCTTTCAATGTTTCTCCTCAACTCTCAAACATGACAAAAATTGAGTCTTTTTTAAAACTTGGTAATTGGTATTATCAGTAGAAAAAAAATAAGTTCTTTATTTAACAGTTACCAACCTCAGAATTGAAAAAAAGAAGAACCCCAAATGAGTAAAACTTTACAAAGTAAATATTTAAAGACTCAATTTTTGACATGGTATTATCAGTAAGAAGAAAAAAAAAAGTGCTTTATTTAACAGTTACCAACCTCAAAATTGAAAAAAAGAAGAATCCCATAGGAGAAAGATTCAAACTTTATCAATAAAAAGATTTAAAGACTCAATTTTTGACCAAATAGCAGCAAGTTACGCTTATGACACCCAAAAAAGAACACAATATCTAAAATATTCAAAGGTTTCAAGAACTTTGTGTGTATATAAAGTAACAGAGTGAATAAATGAGTCTCCTTTTTTTAGGACATGAAAAAAACATTTTCCTTTTTTGGTTGCTTAAGAATTTCAAGAAAATAGGAAATGGTATATTTTTTTAACTTATTGTGCATGTATTTATTATTAAGATTTTATTTGGCAATTTATGAAGAAAATGTGAACTTTAATGGCTATTAAAGATGTTCATATGAAGCTTTTACTTTCTTGCTGAATTTGGGGGAGGGGGGAGTAAGGGGTAGAAAGGGAGAAAGAGGAAGTTTTGGGGTTCTAAAAGTAATTAATGGGAATTTAGGGGGTCATGAGATATTTTCACAATCTCTACAACTGGAACCAGTAAGGAGAAGTGGAGAACAATTAGTAAATTGAAAATAAAATAATAATAAAAAAAAAAAATTTAAAATGTTTAATATGAAACAGTTATTAAAAAAAAAAAAACTACTCCGTTTACATTTGTTTTCAAGTCCAACCGTCAATAACAATATCTACGACCTCTTTTATAAAACTACAACAAGTATATTATAACTTTGCAGTATTACTGTGTGTTAGAAGATGATGCATCATGACACAACGACATCAAACTTATTTGATTTAGTATACGAGACACGAATTTATCAATTAAAATCTTAATAAATGTTATAAACTCAACTAATTATTTTAAAAATGAAATGAGTTTAGTGCTACAAAATTGAATCGTATTTATCAAAATTTAAATTTCAAATCCATGTTTGTACGTGAACATAATAGTTGTGGCAAAAGCCCAAACTCATGCATAATTCATGAATGCAACAATTGAAGTAATTTAGGGGGTCAATATGTACATTCAATTTATAATTGTTTTTTATTTATTTATTTTTTATTTAGTGTCCGATATTGTATTAGAGTTTGATTATATTTGAATCGCATATTGCATGGCCTGTTCGGGGGCACCAATCCCAACAACAACAAAAGATCATATCCAGTACTCGAACGTTCTAAAATGTATAATTAAGAATAAAGAGATCTCAACTATCTCATCCAACTCACGTTGATCAATCCATAAATGTCAATGAATTCAGCAACAAAATAATATTATCAAAGTCCCACACGTAAAAACAACCATTCATTAACTTGTTCCATTATTCTGGTCATGAAAACTAGATGTATGGCAAATTATACCCCTAGGCCCTACCCACCCACCCCTTTTTGGCGGATGTAGAGCCTGGTTGAGTAATTTATGACAACTTAATGACTTATGAATTCAATTGTTAAGATTATATACTTTGACTTGAAATCAATGTAGAACTCATAGACTTTTAATTTTGAATCTATCTCAGCCCATCCCCGAGTATATGAGCATAAATATCAATGGAAAAGAATCGGAATATAAAAATTAAAATTTTTAGGTTACGAATTGAATCTAATTTTTACCTAAGTATAGTTTAATGATCCAACTCACAATATTTGGTTTTCCTATCTATCAGGCAAAAATGTTGAATATGCATTGTTTAATTAAAGAAATGAAATATTAGCAACAAAGCTCTTGTAGCTCAGTTGGTTAGAGCACCCGTTTAGTAAGCGGGAGGTCTTGAGTTCGACTCTCAACAAGAGCAAAAATAGATTATGATGAAGTTGTGTATAATAATTATTAATTTTTTGTTGTTAATGTTGATGTATTAGTATTTGATGAAACACCTCACCTTTATAAAAATAAAATACTTGTTTTAAAAAAGTAATAAGTAATTTTAACTTTACAAAAACTTAACCAAGCAGGTTATTAAAATATGTTTTTCAATCTCTTTCGAAATTATTGTACAAATAAAGAAAAACTTCAAAATAAGTTATTTTCAATGTCATTGCAATTCGCTTGGTAGCATCTTGACCTCATCCAAATTTTGGGTTGATTCCCCTTTCATATAACCAAATAATGTGATTCTTATTGAATTCACGTTTATTATTCTTAATTATTATCAATTTAACACATATTTTGTTTAATACCTCATGTGAGTATGTACTTAAGTTGAGTATAATGTTAACCTCCTAATGAATCAATTCCAAAAAAATATTTAAATTAGTATTATTAGTAATCGACCTTATAGCTTCTTTTTCAATCGTATATAGTGCTCAATATTCATATATTATTGGAAAAATTGTATGAAATTAGCAAACTATTGATTCAAATTAAATGTTATAGCCATAGTTCATTTTATTTGTAATTCGCAGCAAACATCCCATTTTTTTGCTATCTGATTCGGTATACAATTAGTTATTTTATACATTTCGGTATAAAATGTGTTTGTATACAACGAGAGAAAAGTGTATATACAAATATATATATTTTCGTCCTATACACTTATAATTATACAAATATAGATCTTATTATACGAATTACGATATATAAATGAATTTATACAAAACTGAACAATTTGTATAAAATTGGATGTATCTAGTGAATTATACAAATCAAAAGCTCCATAGCAAACATAAAATTTGTTATGGAGCAGAATTATGCAAACTATAGCTATAACATACAAATATAATTTTTATGCTTGTTATATGTGAAAGTTGCTCTATATTATTCCCAAAAATAAAAATATGTTGAAGTCCACAAGGATGGGGCCATTGGAGCTATGTAAAAGGACAAAATCGTAATTTGCTGAGCTGGACCCCAAAACCTGCGGAGGAATGTCACCGTGGGTGTTAGCCACGTGTCCGGATCTCTGATTCTCCTTCCATTCGTGCGTTGCATGTCTTAAAAAGTTTTGTTCTTAATGGGCCAACATCATCCTCGTATTTCGTGTTTAATAAGAGGTTTCGAGTTTAATTTTAAAAAAAAAAAAAATGTTTGGAAAAAACAACTTAATTAAAGTATTTGTAGTTTTTAAAGATAATAATAAAATGGGGAAAAAATAACTCACCTTATAGAGAACTTCTAAAATGACGACAAATAATTATAACGACGAGAGTATATCGAAAGTCAAAATAATCAAAAACGACAAGTTGGTCATCCCCAAATTATAATTTTTTCGCTAATCAAATACTTTGGATTTGAACAAAATTCTAGCTCTTCAATTGTGGGGTGATGACAAATAAATAAATTGCATAATACGTGTATTCATATTTAATCAGACTTCAATATAAATATCGAATACTAAATAATATATTTTTTTAATTAGGAAAAACATAAGAAGTCAAGCAATATAGGTTGAAATCATGATCTCCACAACATCTTAATCATTGTTGTTAATAATTATTATTCCTAGAATCTCTAGGTACCAACAAATTTTGTATTTGTTGATGACCATATACTTGAAATATATATCATCAATTGTTAGAAAACATAATATCTGTAGATTAATGCATAATCTTTGATAATCTAATCATTGTTCTTAAAAAAATTAAGCTTAAGTTTCAATAATTAACTCGAGTTTTGCAACTATGTTGCTAAAAAGGGTCATGGCACCAAAAGAACTGCCTTAGAATAGGGACGTCAAAACAATGGCGAAACTATATTGTTGCAACTTGCAAGGATGGTCAAATGAATATTCATTGCTGAAAAATTATATATATATATATATATATATATATATATATCTTAAAAGAATGAACACTCTCGCAATAACTAATTGCATGAATCATTTCTGAAGTTTGAACTCCATGGAACGTTCATGGATCATGAAACTCCAACAAATAGATCCACCTGTCAAAATCTTCAAGCTCCTGGACAAGGGTCATGTTTGGATCAATTTGCACTCTCCTTGAGCACTTGAACTATTCCATCGAGTATTCTTCGACTGTTTCATTGGGTTTCTGCATCACTACAAGTACCAAATAATTCTATTCACTAGAACTTCGATAGATGGGAAGAAATTTTCTCTATAGAGATTTAACCTCAATTTTGTCATGATTTCTCCCACTTTATTTGTGAGTTCTGACTAACAAATGATCATATTCATAAATGATAGATCGAAAAGGGCAGACAAAAAAATTTCACATGGCTAAAGTGCTAATGAAACCTCATGCATTGCCTCAGTATCCTTACAAGACAAGAAAATTTTGAAAAAGCAACGTACTCTTGAGATTAGGAACGTCAATCTATCCAAGGAAATTCATGATCACCAAATGGAGCACTAAATTGCAGAGAATAAAGTCTGCATAAGCACGCTCTGGTGGTAAATCCTGCAATAGTAATGAAATATAAGGCAACAACAACAACAACATAGCCGGTGTAATCCCATCCCATCAAGTGGGGTTTGGGGAGGGGTGGGTGTATGCAGACCTTACCCCTACCTCGTGGAGGTAGAGAGGTTGTTTCTGTTAGCATGATAGACAACTAAATGATTGTATATATTAATGTAATTATATAGTGATATAAATTAGCATGATCATATACATTTGTTGTAGAATCATATGAATAAATATTGTGATAGAATAGCTGATTTGGAGGGATAGCAAGGCAGATTTAGAGGGATTCAATGGCAGATTTGTATAGATAGAATAGATGATCTTTAGGGATAGGAATGGCGGATCTTTAGGGATGTGTAATCTTTATTTTCTCTATATAATGGAAAGACTCTCTCACTTTGAGAGACATTCAGCTGAAAATTGACATGGTATTAGAGCCTTCTCTTGGCTGTCTTGTTTCATAGAGTCATCTGTGGTTCCTTTTAATTTTTTTTTGAAAATCTTGGTTTTTGGCTACCTCCTGGGAATTTTGTTCTTGGTCATTCTAGTTGCTTTCTTGAGTCTTTGTAGTTTTATAGCTATTCAAAAGCATGAATTCACATCACTTTGAATCCTTCAGTGTTCGTTTCACTGGAAAAAATTATTCTTCTTGGGAGTTTCAATTTCAATTGTTTGTCACGGCAAAGAACTATGGGGCCATATAGATGGAAGCGATCCTGCTCCTACTGATGCAACAAAGCTAGGTGAATGGAAGATTAAAGATGCTCGGGTGATGACATGGATTCTAGGGTCAATTGACCCTCTTATTGTTCTTAATCTCAGGCCGTACAAGACAGGTAAGGCCATGTGGGATTATTTACAAAAGATTTACAACCAAGATAATAGTGCAAGACGCTTTCAGTTGGAGTATGAAATTGCTAATTACTCTCAAGGAGGTCTTTCTGTTCAGGATTATTTTTCTGGATTTCAAAACTTATGGGCTGAATTTACAGATATTGTCTATGC
>JAJOOD010030823.1:0-21679 GCA_029582525.1 Solanum tacnaense | reverse complement strand
TAATTTATCTGATTTGCATAAACAGAGTGAATCAAGGAGAATAAGAGAAAATTTAGAAGAGAAGCAAATATATATATGAAAAGGAATTTAGAAAAAAAATAACAAGGATAGATAACCTAAAATTTTGTAAAACAAAATTGAAAAAACTTTAATTCTACAAATCATGAAATTCAACAATAAATTGAACAAGAACAAGATTATATATGATTTTTAGAAGTATGTATGAATAAGCATATTGTTATACGTAATTTTCATAACAGAGTGAATTAAGGAGAAGAATCGAAAATTTGAGAGAGAAAGAAATATACTATAAAAAGAATTCTAGAAAGAGAAAAATGAGACAAAAGAAGAAGAAGAACTCTATTTTAAAATGGTTAACAAATAAAAAGGAGAGATAAAATATGAATGATAATATAATCAAACGTGTTTAGAGAAAAAAAAGGGGAACAAAAAAATATTTTTTAAGAAAAATAAAAATAACTATTAAATGCCAAATAAATAAAACAAAGTCTTTTTCTTGCTAAAATCTTAAAAGTAGGCTATTTATTGCCAATTTAGTGTCTACGTTGTCACACTGTGCCATTTTGTCAAGTTTGTGCCATTTTGTCAAGTTTCCTTGTTCCTTTGATTTTCTTTTCCTTGACAAAAGTATTTAGGGGTTGTTTAGTAGAACGTATTAGCAAAAATAATTAACTACATGTATTAATGATAATTTGTTTTGTATATTTTGTCATGTTATGTATAATTAATGTTTGCATAGTAATGCTTGCATTAACAATGCATGTATTGGTTATGCTTGCATTAATTATATATAGATTATTTTTATGCATCGTTTGGTTTGATGCATAAAAAATAGTATGCATTGCATAAAATATAAATTTACAAAGATACCCTCCACTACTATGGTGGAAAAGATGTAAAAAGGATTTGAGGGGCAATTGAGTTTTTAATCATGCTAATGCATGCATTAAAATCATTGCATTGCTAATACCTAGAGATCCATGGTATTAGCAATGCATACCTTAATACACTATAGAGTGTAGTTATACATAGGTTGGAAAAGAGTATCATACAAGGTACTAGTAATACACAAGGCTAATGCATGCATTATTTTTTTTAATACACTCTACCAAACGATCCCTTTATTGTGTATTAAGGTGTGCATTACCAATACATGAAAATTTATGATATTAATAATACAAGGGTATCTTTATAAATAAATATTTTTATGTAAATCAAACAATGTATAATTGATGCAAATAGTACTAATACATTCAATTTGACAGTGTTTTTATACACCCTAAAACGACCCCTAATAACTTTGACAGCTAACTTTTTTAATTGTATTTGTCCCACTCCCTTTTGCAGTTTTTAAATTATAAATTCGATCCTACTCATCCATAAAATTATTAAATAATAAATCAACCAACCATCCCCTTGATAAAAACTCAACAGGTTCCAGAAGAAAAAGCAGCTTTCAAATTTTACCAAATATGCTTTGCCTTTTGGTGTAGTGAAGAGATGATTGTAGCCTGTGGGAGGTCACTTTCATACTCCTTAGATTAGTAATAATAGCACGACACTAGTACTTCTCATGACTCCTTCCTTATCTCCAACTTAAATTCTCCACTTGTTTTACACAGATATTTGTTTGTGCTCTCGTAGATCAACATAAACTGCTGCTATCACAGATCCGAATATCAACGGCATCTTCACATATCTTAAACAGTTCCAACCTTCACCACTTGAAACGTTTCTAAAATGATGAATGAGTTTAAGTTAGGAAACTCCCTTCCCTCCGCGCTTTTAAACATACCATAATATTTGTGTCACCTATCAAATTACATTTTTATTTACAAGTTCAATATAACCCATTTATAAATTATTTTTTAAATCTTGAATTATTCGAATTACTATTATATAATATAAAGGGAGTTTATAATAGAAAAAATCTAATCTTTTTCATATTTGTGTGCGCGCGACTTTCTTTTCATCATTTGTAATCACTGATAGGTTCCTCCCCTGCCAACTCCCACAGGCAAAAGATGGCAGAGCAAACTTCTGACCAAACCACTCCCCTCCTCCGCCGCAACTGGTGGCGCAGCCGCCTTTCCGCCCTACCATTCACCGGCTCTCTCCGCCTGAAAACCTCCTTACTCTCCGAACTTGGTGGCTCCGTCGGCGATTTAGGCACCTACATCCCCATTGTCTTAGCACTCACATTAGTCAGCAATCTTGACCTCAGCACTACCCTTATCTTCACTGCATTCTACAACATCATCACCGGTGCTATTTTCGGAATCCCTATGCCTGTTCAGCCCATGAAATCTATTGCTGCCGTCGCCGTCTCTGAAATACCTCATCTCACTGTTCCCCAAATCGCCGCCGCCGGAATATGCACCGCCGGCACACTTTTATTCCTCGGAGTCACCGGACTCATGTCCTTCTTCTACCGCTTTATTCCCCTCCCTGTTGTTCGCGGAGTTCAGCTTTCTCAGGGCCTCGCTTTTGCCTTCTCTGCTATCAAATACATCCGTTATAACCAAGATTTTACCTCTACAAAGGCTAGCGCCACCTCCCCACGTTCGTGGCTTGGCCTTGACGGCGTTATTCTGGCTCTCACTTGTGTGTCTTTTCTTATACTCGTAACCGGCTCCGGCGAAGTTGTTGAGGACGATGAAGATGAAGAAGACAGGAACGATCGGCGTAGATTACGAACACTATCAGCAATCCCGGCAGCTCTTATAGTGTTTTTACTGGGATTGATCCTCTGTTTTGTTCGTGATCCTTCAATCATTCACGATATTAAATTTGGCCCATCAAAAATTCACATTTTGAAAATCACATGGGAAGATTGGAAAACCGGATTTCTCCGGGGAGCGATTCCTCAGATTCCGTTATCCGTATTGAATTCGGTGATCGCTGTGTGTAAATTGTCAGCTGATTTGTTCCCGGAGAAGGAAGTGTCTGCTACTAGAGTCTCTGTAAGTGTTGGATTAATGAATTTGGTTGGTTGTTGGTTTGGGGCAATGCCGTGTTGCCACGGGGCAGGGGGACTGGCTGGACAATATAGATTTGGTGGGAGGAGTGGTGCATCGGTGGCTTTTCTTGGATTGGGGAAATTGGTTCTTGGTTTGGTATTTGGGAGTTCATTTGTGAGGATTTTGAGTCAGTTTCCTATTGGGATACTTGGGGTGCTTCTGTTGTTTGCTGGGATTGAATTGGCTATGGCTTCAAGGGATATGAACTCAAAGGAAGAATCTTTTGTTATGTTGGTTTGTGCTGCTGTTTCATTGACGGGGTCCAGTGCAGCATTGGGATTCGGGTGTGGTATTGTGCTGTTTTTGCTGCTGAAATTGAGGGAATTGGACTGCTTTGATAGTTGCTTTGGGAGATCAAACGATGAAACTAGTCTCAATCCGTAACATGTTTTAGAAGATATAAATTTTTTCCATAAACTATTTATGTTCATATGCTAACTTTGTATATCTATTCCTTGCATGATTGTATCAGTACAAAATCGTTTGTTTCTTGAGCTACTATCCTTCATAATCTATATATATCTTTGATATCATAAACCAAAAAAGAGAAAAGATTCTGTATTTGTTCGATATCTGTTTGTTATATATGGATCTTGTTTGCAGAATGTGAGACTATACCAATTAGGAGGCAATGTGGTTGTTGTTTGGTCCTGACTAAAGGATAGGACCTGAACTCATAAATGAAATGGAACTAAAAGATTGGTCTAAGGTGAGGAAGAATCAGGAAAGACATTTTGTTCGAGTTAGGGAAGATTGTCTTCCAACTATATATTACACTCTCCGAATGGTAGAGTATTTAAACATAATGTAGCAATCTGAGCCTACTGAAGAATTAATGTACCTCTAGGTGATTGAGTAGTTGTGTACACTGTTTTAAAATCTTGGCTTGACTCTTGGTATGAAAAAAATGGATTCTCCTGTGAAATGTACACAGAACGGGACGATAGAGTGATTTTCTCATGTTGATTCACTTGGCTAACGAGCGGGTGACTTTTGAGGGAAGAGAAGTCTGACTAGAAAATCAGACGCTAAAATAAGACAACGTCCATATTATTTCAAAGCTGAGCTATGACTCGAATTACTATTTTGTATCTAACAGCAGGTATCTATAGCTTTGAAATCCATGTGTCAAGATGAATTTGCACAATGACAGAAGCATTTGACATTGATGTAGTTTCAAAGTGCCATGGCATGGTGCAATTTGTAAGAATCAGGAACTATTATTCATCCTAGACTGGGAGACTGAAGTGAAAGATGCTATATATAATGTCACGGACTTAGACTGCAACTAACACTCCGTGCAAAATGGCGGGTCAGGACAATAAGCTCTTGAGTACAGAAACAAAGCTATGTGCCTGTTTCTGCTGTCTTGAGAGCAGTCATTCCTATACAAAACTGCATCTTTCATGAGCAACATCTTTGAAACAACCATTTATTTTTTTAAAAACAATGGCTACTTCCTTTGAGAAGCTATGCATGGTTGGTTCGTTAAGACTAGAGTGACTCTGATGGAAGCGATTCATAAATATGCTTGTGGTTATAAGAATTTACTTTGATCAATTAACTTTTAGCCACTAAATTTAATCTATGTCATATGTGCACGTCCTCAAGCAAAACATGGGGAAAATAGAGAAGAGACAAATCAGATTTGTTTAATATTTGCTTCGAGACTGTATACGCACCCATCTAAGATTCTGATGAAGCTCACATGGGCCACCCATCTAAGATTCAAATCTATTTCTTTTTTTTAAAAAAATCACTTCTTTTATTACTCTTAGCTAATCTCATTTTCTCCTTACCAAATTGATAATACTTGCACTAAAAATATTTGTTTGAAGGAATCCCTCTTAACCTCTAAACCTGTCGAAGAAAAATATGATTCTTTTTAAAAAAGCATACTATCATCTTTCATTTATTGTGACTCACAATAATAAAGTGATAAGTTTGAATAATTACAAGAAAACTATTATTCATTTTTACTCATTCAATATATTAAAAAAAATTCCTTTTACTTGTCCACTCTAACATATTAGTTTTCTTTTTCTATTTCTTATTCTTAAAGTGTGTGCACTTTCTAGTGTGAACAACCAAAAGTCAACTGAGTGAGTAGTTCAAGAGTAATCCTCTGAAAATTAGGTTAAATTGATTAATTGAGATCTGGTTTATTAATTAAGCAACTATTTTGGTTCTTTTCCGACCAAAATATTATTAAGTAAATAAAAACAGAGATTAGAGGAGTTGGCACATATTCCCTCCGTCTCATTTTATATGTCATTCCTTTCTATAAATAGTTGGATCACAGTACTTGTCATTTTATAAAATTTATGGATAAACTATCATATTTTGTCTATTATACCCTTGCTAGAGTAGTTAATTAATCTTGAAAATGTATTAATCATTTATTATAAAGTTGACTTATGAAAACATTAAATAACGATAGAAGGGTAAAATTACCTCATTTTTTAATGCAAGTACAAAGTAAAAATGTGATATATAAAATGAGAAGGAGGGAGTAGTTTGTAAGAAATGAAATATTTGACTTAACACAACAGTGTCGCCATCATCAGCTGCCTTGACTTCAACTTCACACCTTACTCTCTCTACTTACCCTAATTATCAAAATCAAAGCACCAACTTCTCTCTTTTTTCTCAAATTGATCATCACTCTCCCTTTTTATTCTCTGTTCTATTTCTCTCTTTCTATGAAGATTTGAGTTACCAGGTAAGTGCACCTTGCTATTTCTTCATCAAGATTCACTAATTTCCCATCTCAAAGACTTGATTTTGATAAGTTCCCAAGTTTGTTTTTACTGTTTTGATTTCGATTTTAGCAAGTTCAATCTTAGTTCTTAAAAGGGTTAGTCATGAATTTCTCTGTTTTCCACTAATACTTGAGGAATCTTGATTTAAGGGGTTAGGGGAAATGTCTTTTTTTGCTTCTTATTGGACAATGGATAGTATTGTTATCTTGTTGATGTTGTTGTCTGTTGGTTTTGTTCATTCTTATGTGGTAGATGGAGAGTTAGGACCTAGGACTAGAACTTCTATGCCTTACAAATACGAAAGAACTGATGAAGTAAAAAAAGAATGTGCTTTTGTTTTAGCGTCTGCTTCTGAATTGGAACCTGATGATAACAGAATCTATAGCATAAAACATGAATTAAGTTTTCTGAATGGAGATTGGTGGCAAGTGTCTAATGGGGCTGCTTCAATAATGCCTTTTGATGATAGAGATCTTTCAAACAGATCATCGGATCTTCGATCTCCGTTGAACTTAGTTTCTTTTTGGGTTACGAATGTTGATCGTGCTCATCTGTCTAAGACATCTGTGAGTGTTAGTGGGATATTGCAGATTGGTATCACCCTAGATGGCTTGTTTTCAAGTAAACCATACGAGAGAAGTCCTCATTTTGATATTTGGCCCAGTCATTCCCAGCTTTCTGTGACTTTTGAAGGAGTATACATTGAATCGAAGAAAAATCAAGGGGAAAGAGTCATGTGTTTGTTAGGGACAACAATGTTGCCTTCTCGTCAGCAAGAGTCGCCTGATCCATGGCAGTGGGTAAAGGAATCTGGTTATACTAATCAGCCACCTCTTATGCAAGATGATCGAATTTTGC
This sequence comes from Solanum tacnaense, assembly GCA_029582525.1. Lineage (NCBI taxonomy): Eukaryota > Viridiplantae > Streptophyta > Magnoliopsida > Solanales > Solanaceae > Solanum > Solanum tacnaense. The sequence goes on along the minus strand of JAJOOD010030823.1, from coordinate 15,018 downwards.
TCGTGCTTCATTATCCTAGAACAAATACACTGACAAATAGAGCTATTCTAGGAACCATGAAAAGCTTAAACCCAAAGACGAGTTTTAAGTACTTTGATGAAGTTCATATGTCTTCTTGGCTGGGAACTTCTTCCAAGTACGAATTTGGCTCTGAAAAGTTTGTGTCAAAAGCTTGTGATCCATATCCGTACAAAGATAGTCTGAGTACTGAGATAAATACATATAGAGGGCTTGACTTCTGCTATATTCTTCAAAGATTCACTCATCAAGAAGCCTTAACAGTTGTTCCGAACTGGAAATGCAACGGTACATATGATTTTTGCAGTCAATTGGGTCCATTCAGATCGGACAAGGAAATAAATGCCACGGATGGGGGTTTTAAGGACGTCAAGTTTGTCCTTCAGGATGTTCGATGTGATACAATATCTGTAAAAGATAATGTCACTTCTTCTAGGGTCTCTTCTGTGTTTAGAGTGATTTCTCCATTGGAGAATCAGTTCACTGCAGCACAAAGGACTGGGCTTAATAACATGACTCTTTCTGCTGAGGGAATCTGGAAATCTTCCAGTGGACAGCTTTGTATGGTTGGTTGCCATGGAGTAGTTGGTGCAGAAGACAGCAACTGTGATTCTCGAATCTGCTTGTATGTTCCGCTCTCCTTTTCTATAACACAAAGGAGCATAATTATTGGTCATTTTTCCAGTATTGATGGAAGCAGTAGGCGTTACTTTCCTTTATCATTTGAGAAACTGATCCGCCCTGTTGAGCTGTGGGATCAATATACTGCTTCTCTTCCATACTACAAGTACTCAAAAATCAATGCAGCTGCTACAGTCCTTGAAAAAAATGAGCCCTTTACCCTTGGTTCAATGTTTAAGAAATCACTGTTGACATTCCCAAAACTGGAAGATGCAGATTCTTTTCCTGTCAGCCTTTCGATTCTTTCTGAGGATCTCTCCCTCCACACATCAGCAGTTGCAGATCAAATTGCTGGTTCAGCTAACCAAAGAGTTGAAATTGAAATGGAGATTCTTTCTCTTGGTCCAATGTTTGGGCCTCTGACAAACGGTTCCATCGGTGAAAAAGAGAATTCTTATCATGCTAAGGCTGAATACACAGAAAAACAGCTTCTCTTAAATGTTTCTGCTCAACTTAGTTTCACTGGGACGTCATACAATAACATCTCATTGCTTTTTGTAGAGGGACTGTATGATCCACATGTTGGAAAGATGTACCTCATTGGTTGCAGGGATGTTAGAGCCTCCTGGAAAATACTATCAGAAAGTATGGACCTTGAGGCTGGATTGGATTGTCTGATTGAGGTGGTTATAACATACCCACCAACCACTGCTCGTTGGTTGGTCAATCCAACAGCTAAAATCTCTGTATCCTCTCAAAGAACTGAGGATGATCCTCTCTATTTTAATCCCGTAAACATTCAAACATTCCCCATTATGTACAGGAAGCAGAGAGAAGACATTCTTTCCCGTAGGGGCGTAGAGGGCATCCTCCGCATCTTGACACTCTCTCTGGCGATCTTTTGCATTCTCAGCGAACTAATTTACATCAGAGATAATGCAGAATCAGTTCCGTATGTCTCGCTTGCCATGCTAGGTGTCCAAGCTCTTGGCTACGGACTGCCTTTGATCACAGGTGCAGAGGCTTTGTTCAAAATGATGGGTGCTGAAATCAATGAGACTCCATCTTATGATCTTGAAAACAGCCAGTGGATTCGTCTGATTGATTATACTGTCAAGGTTCTTGTGCTTGTTGCCTTTTTAGTAACAGCGAGGCTCAGCCAAAAGGTGTGGAGGTCCCGTATCAGATTATTGGCAAGGAGCCCTCTTGAACCACATCGTGTTCCAAGTGACAAATGGGTACTTCTCAGTACAGTGGTAATCCATGCTGCTGGATATATGATTGTTCTGTTTATCCACTCCTTTAATACAAGCCGGAAACCTCTTCATGCTGAACGGTACGTAGATTCCACTGGAAATTTCCACACTTTGAGGGAATGGGAAACTGAATTGGAGGAGTACATGGGTTTGGTTCAAGATTTCTTTTTGCTTCCTCAAGTAATAGGCAACCTTGTTTGGCAAATCCATTGCAAACCACTTAGGAATCTATATTATATTGGACTTACGTCCGTTAGACTTCTGCCTCATGTGTATGATTACATCAGATCTCCTGTTCCCAATCCCTATTTCTCCGAAGAATACGAGTTTGTGAACCCCAGGTTTGATTTTTACACAAAGTTTGGAGACATTGCCATACCAGTGGCTGCAGTTGTACTGGCAGTTGTTGTGTATATTCAGCAGAGGTGGAACTATGAGAAACTTAGCCAAACACTTAGACTGGGCAAGATTAAGCTTCTACCAGTTGGGTCCCGAGTTTATGAGAGGTTACCTTCTGCTGAAGCTGAACTTACCTCGAGTGTCAATAATCATGTCAAAGACCGGGATGTCGACTGACTGAGATCTTACTGCCTTGTTGTATGTACATTTTGAGCAGTTTCTTGCGGAATTGTTTCTTTTCTGAAATATGTTTTTACCTGCCTGATAATGAGGTACATAATTTACTTAAAGAGTCCATCATGCATGAGATGTTCCAATAATTTAACAAACATTCTTACTGGTCTTTGACCATGAAATGGTTCTTGATGATCATGTTATCGTAGGCCCTTTCCAAATATTATTAGCTTCTATGTTGCTCAGACCACTCTCTTGGTGACAATTTTTGAAGAATCCGAGCAACATAGATTAGCTTAGTGCCCATGATGTCTAATAGATTTGGTCTGTTAGGCACATAAAGGAACATGTGAAGATTACTGTTACTGGAATACCTTACTTCATGCGAGAGCACTAAAAATGAAAACTTTGTAATGGATCTCAGAGCAGTGTGACTTAGCTAGGACTAATGCTCAGATGGGACAAGAAAGATTGTCACAATTTTAACCAAAAATGTAGTAAACAATCTTGAGCATTATTTGGGCACTTTTGGTCACGGCAAAATAAAAAAGTTTAAGCGCCGCTGCCGGGGATCGAACCCGGGTCACCCGCGTGACAGGCGGGAATACTTACCACTATACTACAACGACTTTGTTGTTAGATAATCGAGTATATTGCTTAAATCGGAAATGACTTTTTCAATGAATTAAGCACAACAAAATCACATGACAAAACGATGTGACAATATAAAATCTAATCACTGAATAAACCAATTAATATCTATTTTTGTTTTCTTTTAATTAATAAGTTGTTTGTTGGTCTCTTATACGATTTAATTACTACGAAAGGTTACAGTGAGATGAAGCACTCCTCTATATTCTTAATCAGATATCTCTTATTTAATCTCCAGAAATAACTTCGATAGGAAATATTTTTCCTCATAATGAAAATTCTTTCAAAAGCCACATAACCTTGATCAAATTGTCAAAAGTGTATATCAGAAACTTGGAAAGAAACAAAAAGGAATTTCCGAATAGGAGAAGAAAATCAATGATTTTCAATCGAAATGCGGTATTAGATATTGTTCAAGTATACTTGTGATAAATCTTACTTGTTACCTCAATCTACTATAGGTAAATTACTCTTGTATACATATATAACATACTGGTATACCCATATTGAATTATTGAAAGTTGTCATATATCCAATATTATTTCACCTGAATATGATCTAGTCCCACTTGATTTTTCATCCTACAGAAGGGGCAGGAATAATTGAGAACACAACTTTCACGGTCCAATCAAGACTTAACATTATCTTTACAAAAAAAATAAATTTGCATGTGTGAAGACAAAGGTGTTTTTTGGTTTGGGGTTTGGCATATATTATATTTTGTGGAGAAAAAAAAGGCACATGATTGCTTAAGAGAATCACTACTAGTATGTAATTGTTGGAGGGATATGGGAGTGTCTGCCATCTCTATAGCTATCTTTAAGAGTGGGTACGGTGTTAGCACAACATCACTTGTTGAGGTACACACAAACACACCAACCTAAATTAACACCGACTTGTATGCCGTAATAATACATTATAATGACTAATGTTTCTCATTACGATGGTGGGCTTTTGTTTTCTTCTATGTTTGATGTTTGGTTCAGCTATTATTTTTTAAGAAAGATTGATTTGCCGCTATGCCGTCGTAATGTTTGATCTAATCTATTTAATCTTGTCCTCGTCTTTGTATTTGGTAAGTTGTAACGTAACATCACTAAAAACATGTTTCTTCTTATGTCTTCTAATTACTATTTATTCAATCGTCCCCACTTGACACTTTATTGTAAAGAAAAGTCAACTAAACGTAATTATTAAAGTGATTTTAATAAGCAATTTGATAACCATAAAAATAAGTATTAAAGTAACTTTAATAAGGACAAACTTTGTGTTTAGTCAAGCGATGTTGTAACTGTAACTGAGGCAGAGTGCCCTAATATTCAAACTCATCCATCCTCCCTCTATCCACCCACCGCGCGCGACAGAAGTGCCAACACACCTTGTTCCTTGTTTGCATCTCATATTTTTTTTGAATGATGTATATGATTGATTGACCTTTAACTTATCCTCTAGTACTAGTAAGCGCCCCATTTCTATGGGAACCCTTCATTTTGTCCAATGTGTTATACAATATATGTATGTCTAATTTCTATGTTATTATATTTTAAAGATTATTTGTACATATCTTATCATTTAGTTTTTAAGATTTTTAATATTAAATCCAAATATGTTTTTAAAGTTAAATGTTCATATCTATGATAGAACTCTACATATAAAAATTATGTTCTGGATCGAAATAATGTATTAAGACGAATCTGCTGACCTAAAGCTACACATGCCTCTTTATAAAAGTTCTCACAAAGATAAAGATTGACCAGAATTCTTCCAATGGGTCAAAAAGGAACACAAGTAGATATCTATTTCAGAAACAAAAAAAGAAAAAAAGAAAAAAAGTGGGGACTTCTAGTTATATTAGCCTACTTGGACACCACTTTGATCTTTAGAATTGGCAAATCCAATACGAGGAGCGCAGAGCCGAACAGATGAAAGTGCCTTGTCGAAATGTTTTGCCTTAGTTCCCAAATACTCACTCCACGTCACTGGCCTATACATTGGAGGGTTCCTTTGATCTACCAATTTCGATAGAGGTGAAATTTTCACCCCTGACGGTGGCCCATATAGATAGGCCACCGAAAGACGATGTCTTGTCCTGTTCACTACCGCCCGATGTAGAACACTCGGGTACAACCCGTTTGACAATATGTGTAACAAATCACCCACGTTGATAACTAACGCCCCGCGAAGCGGAGGAACCGTTACCCACCCGTTTCCTTCTCTAAATACTTGTAAGCCACTTGTATTGTTTTGGTGAAGGATTGTTAATATGGTAGAATCCGTATGTGCAGCAAGACCCATAGCCCGATCCGGATCCGGACAAGCCGGGTAAGAATTTAGTTGTAGGGCCGAACAACCGCTTCTTGGGCCAACAGCCCATTTCACATCTTCTTTTGTTATTCCAAGGGACCCAAGCATTAAACCCATTAGTCTTCCCGCTAGCTTTTCCATTTCATTTTCGTACTCTTCGATGACGTCACTGAAAAATTCATTATTAAAGAGGCGAAATAGTTATTAAGAAAATAATAATTAGTGCGTGAACTTAATATTTCAACGGATAGTATATATCATTGGGATTAATTAAAGTACCAAAATTTATTGTAATTGTGTGGCCAAAGTTGGCGGGCATGTTCAAGAGGGGAGCCAAAAATTGTGAATCCTTCGGACCACATGAGCTTAGAGAAAAAAGAAGAAATTCGAGCAACCCCATAGCCAGCGATGCCATCGGACGATCGAGCTGCTTTTAATTTTTGCTGCATCGGAAGGGAAAATAGTCGAGTCCCGCACGTTTCCATATCGTTAAGTAATCGTTGAGAGATATTGTGATTTACGATTTGGAACGCGCCCCATGTTTTGCATGCATGGCCAATTCTATCGTTAGCAAATTTATCATCGTTTAGATCGATTACTGGAATAGACTCCACATTAATATTACGCGATCCATCATCATCTAATGAGGATCTCCATGCATGTGATTCGGGTAATTCTTTTATCGAGTACAAATCGAGTTGTTTTTCTGATGAGATTATTGAAGGCATAGTAGTAGAAAATTAGGAGTTATTGGAATTGAAGAAGAGGAATTGGAATTTAGTTGTGAAGAGGTGATGAAAATGAGAAGAATATATATAGACAAGGAATGCTGGGAAGAAATAATAAATATGTATATAGAAATGAAAGACTGTAAAATTTGAGTGGTTTTGGGGAAGTGGTGGTGTCGATATAAGGAAGGGGACAAGAAATGAAAGCAAGCAATGGATAGAGTAGACTATCATTGGACAAACGAAAGATCAAAAGTTTAATGGACCATCATGTCCTCTAGGCAAAATTTAATCCATAACATAGATATACTCGGACCAACAGATTAGCTTTTCCGTAAATCTTGTATTTGTATGAGAAAATATATGTATATTAACCTGTGATTATCCTAACAAAATTGATTGACGATTCAATGATAAAGAAGGGGTCATGGAAATACTTACCGAACTAGTGCTCTAGGTTCGGAAATATTTTTCTCTTCTTTCCTAAATTTTAGAACCCCTAAATTCTTAATTTTGACTCTGTCTCATATAAATTGAAATAAAAACAATGTACTCCACTATGGATCAAATTATTACTGCACGTTAAGGCATCCATCTCTAATATTCTTTCCCACACATATGAGACATTCTTTCTCCCTTTTATAGTATAACCATTAACGTCGCAACGTTGTTTGGGTATATATCATTAGTCATGTGTTTAGATAAGATAATGTTTTAATATTGTCATAATTGAAAGTCAAAATGAGAATTTGCATTTGGAATATATACTATTAAACAAGTATTTAACCAAATATTAATAAATAATTATTTATTTAATTTTAATAAAGATTTATACAAATAATAGATTGGCTATATATAGTAGATCATTTGGTGTACATTATTTTAACTGATCTGTAGAAGATAACTATCGATTCTTATAAGTATAAAGTTTATGTCCACAACTAAAGATGGAAATTGGACAAACTATCTCTATGGTTATAGCACAAAATTAAACAAAATTTATCTTGATTATGAAAATGTTATAGTTCTAATTTTTTATGCTAGTCAGCTAGTACATTGTGTATATATCGAACAAATCAAACACAGATAAATATTTTTATTGACTTAATAAAATAATCTTTTAGTCCATTAAATATACTTACAATACTCTTGATTTTGATATCATTATTATTAGTTAGGTATATTGTTTACTATGTATTAAGAAGCGAGTTTATTTTAAAATATGCTTAATAAATTGGATAATTATAATATAAATTAATGAAATAACAGAGAAGGGTCTAAAATGCCCCTCAAGTATTTGAATTAGTACAAAACTATCCTCCATCCACCTATCGGCCCTAAAATACCCTTGACGTCCACCTTTCGGCTCAAAAATACCCTCGATGTTAATCCTTTGACTCATATTTGCCCTTATTTTTAATAGCTCCCTAAAAGTAAAATTATTAAATATTTATTTATTATATTGCTTAATGTGATTGGTCCAAATTTAAACCCTTCTCAAATAAATAATAAAAATTATATTTTTAAAAATTATATTTTTCTATAAAACCACTTATGATTCATATTTTGACCTGATACACTTGAAAATAATATTGAAAAAATAATTTCATGATATCCTCGTATTGACCTATTTTAAATCAACACCAATTTATTATAACGTAACCCAACTCATAAATGGGGATCCAACTAAAATCTATACTTACCCCGACTGATTGTCCATCTAAAAATATTATTATTTTCATTAATATAAAATTTTCTCTCAATTATCCAAATGTCTTGTTCATTTTCTCTTTTATTCCTTATTTTATTTTCTTATTCTTAATTAAGATATCCGAAACTCAAACTTGAAATGAACTCACATATTTATATTCTTTTAATTAGTATTATTGTCATGATGTGATGAGGGTGGGGATAAAAGAAATGATTATTTTTATTCTTTTATTTTTAATTTTGGGTACACACAAAAAAATATAATATTTGTACATATTTGCTTGATTAAGTCATCTTTTATTGAACTAATTATTTTTATATGAATGCATCGTTATTTTTCTCCTTTTTTTCTCTCTCGTTTGTCATAAATATATAAAAATTATGGACAAGATCCAAATAGAAAAAAATTGGAAGAGATAGGAAGTGAAGGGCCGGGGAGGGAGTAGTTTAGAGAGTAGATGCCTAACCTTTTTATAATTTTAAATTTACTATGAAATTCAAAATCAAGTAAATTATGTGAGCTTATTTATTAAGTAATTTCAAAATTATTTTAACGGAAAAGGTCCTAAAATGCCCTTAAACTACGAGATTCGGTACAATATTACTCTCCATCCACCTAATGAGTGTGATCCGATCCGTTAGACATAAGGGTATTTTTGAGCCGAAAGGTGGACGTCAAAGATATTTTAGGGCCGATAGGTGGATGGAGGATAATTTTGTATTAATTTAAATACTTGAGAGGCATTTTAGACCTTCTCCAATGAAATAATAACCAGTTAACAGAATTCACGAAGAAACAATAACTAAATATTTACCTTGCTATCTAGTATAATTTTTCAATAAAATAATATCATTTGACATCTCTTTTATGTACATGTGACTCCACCAATACTTATAAGCCTTCAACTTTTTTCTCCTATACCGATTTAAAATTCATATAAGGCAAGCTTGACAGCAAATTACTCCTCTTGAATTGTAACTTCTAGTTGTAAGAATTGAGCTATATATGTCTCTTTATTTCATATGGTTTTGTCTTTTTATGTCAATAATATCATAACTTCCCTACTAGCTAGATCCTAATAATAATATTTGATCAAACCTACAAGATAATATAATGTTTTTCTTCCCTGCCCCATGCCCCCACATGACATCCTGATCCTAGAACCAAATGCCCCAATTCCCCTCTCCTATTGGCCTATCAAATTTATGACAACAATACCCTCCCTCCACATATAATCTCTAGAATTTCCCTTTTTGGTATTGAAGAAATTAGTTAAACCATAATCTCTACAATTTTATGTTTACTATGACCAGAATAGAATGCATGAATAATCTATTGGAAACATTAGCAAGGGTATTTTCGTCTTCAAATAAAAGATAGTTGATTTTTTATTTGTTTTTATATTTTTTTATTCTTTCTTCGACAAGCAGTAAAGCCACTTTTAATATTTTTTGCGGTTAGATTTTGTGAGTTTTGTCCCCTTCTTTTAATCAAACACTTAATTTTCTTTAAGCAATCACTAATTTTGTCAATTTATAGATTTCTTTGTTTGATTGGTGTACTTTTGTCTCCCAACTTTTTCTTTTTTCTATCTTAGACAAGATAGGTGTTATGCAAAATTCTTGATAAATTTCTTCTTTTTTTTGGCGGTATAGGCCATAAGATTGTGTGGTGGTGGTGGTCACACAACATAAAGAGAACAAATTAAAAATAAATGGCTCCTAGGAGTGTCAATTTTATGATCATTTGCCTATTTATTGGGGCAATCATATCCTATCATGCAAAAGGAGGACATTATATATATACAAGGACACATGAATAAAATGACCACCATATAAGTTGCATATGCACTTCACGTGGCATAGACGTGATTAGGTTGGGGCATTATATTTTGCTTTTGTGTGTTGGCCTATATCAATTTTAGGCTAATGTATACGTCCTACACATAATCTGCTTTTTTGTCACATAAATAATACAATAGAGAATATTTTTTGTAGCAACTCCAATCAAGAAACGTTAACAACATAAACCTTTTTGTTCAAGTATTCATATTATATATACTGGTATATCATGCGGATTATGTCTTTTTAAATTTAATTATTTATCTAATTATTTTAAGCTTGAAATGTTTAAGAGACAAATTAAAGATAGTCTTATAAAGTCAATTTTAAAATATGATTGATTCAAATTGAAGTGAATTAGATAAATTAAGAAGTAGAAAGTAACTGTAAATTTAATTATCTACCCGTAACTTTAGGATTGAGCCACCCCTACTGATATTTATATATAATTATATATAAAATGGAAGATAAAATAAGTAATATATAAATAATTACATTATTAATATTCGTATGACAGCGGTCGAACGCTGCCCTTTATGTTCCGTTTAATTTTGTGACTTGAACATATTGGCCAAAATTCTATGTATATAATAACCTTAACTTAGGTTCAAGTTACTGTTAAGTAGATGAATATAATATAATACTTCCTCCGCTTTATCTTATCTTATTTTTATATTAAAAACATATATTTTATTTTATTTATCAATTTTAACTAATCAAGAAATATTTATTATTCCTTTTCTCTTAATACCATTTGTATTAAATAGTAACTACATAAAAGTAGTAGTATTAGTTCAATTCAAGATCTAAAGCAACATTAATAAGGTTAATTTAAAATATATCTCTAATTAAAATTTTATTTAGAAATTATGTCAGATTAACCAAAGCCAAATAATATGAAATGAAGAAACATATATTTAACTTTAACTTTTTTGGGTGTAGTTATTATTACTCTCTCTATCCAACAATATCATTTTAAGATATCCAATAATACTTGTCCACTTTATGGAATTAATGAATAATTTTATACTTAATTTCTAATTTATTCTTATTATTAATTATAATCATTTTCCTATTATATTTTTCAAAATATTATATTAAATATATTCAAAGGGTGATACAATAAAAATATCTTTTTATTTATAATTTTTTAATATGTAAAATTAATAATAGACAAGTATTATTAGACAGAAAGAATGGTATTAAAAAAAGATTTTATAATTGTGGTGTTACATCATCCTGCAGGGAAAATGCTGTCGGTAAACCCCAAGTAGTGTGGATTGGGGACCAGAATTTATTTACTATAAAAATTGAAAAATCATACCTTCTTTTTTCCCATCATCAGTGTCTTTTCAACTGTTAATATTTTAATTGAGAATTACACTTTAAGAAATATCTCTTAAACCAGATTTAACTGTTTTCTCCTCAAGGGGCAAAATTTTAAAAATTATATGTAGTCTCCATAAGTATTACCATACAGTAGTTTAGGTGATATAATAACATAAAAAGTTGTATATTATTAGTTTATAGAGGTAATTAAGTATTATTTTACTCGATTTTTAAAAAATTTAATACATAAATGATTTTTCTTAAATTATTCAGAATAATTGGATATACGTTTTAACTTTGTCAACGATCAGATAGTGTGCGTCTCTTTAATCCTTTACACCAACATGGCTAAATATCTGTCCATTCGACATGTCCGCCATTCAAATATTTCCTTCATCTAATTATTATTTTGTTGATTAATACTTATTATTGGCTGAAAGAAACTAATATTTGTCCATTATAAATTAAAGAAACCTCGGCTCGTGGGTCTCTTACTTTAACTTCTAAGCTAATTTATTACTCCTTCCGTCTCTAATTACTTGTCCACTTTTCTTAGTTGTCCCTAATTATTTGTCCATTTTGATAAATCAAGAAAGGACAATTTTTTTTTACCTATTATACCCTCAATTAAATGACTAATTACTTTGAAAAATGTAGAACTTTTCATCCACTTCACAATTAATAGGGGTAAAATGGTAAATTCACTATGTCATTAATTATTTTCTTAATATATGTGTCAATTCAAAAGTCGACAAGTAATTAGGGACATCGGGAGTATCTAATAGATCACCTTAAAAAAAAATCAATTGGGTGCTTTAATATTTCTTTCAATTGTTTTGACAATGACAAATAATACAGGCTTCCAATTGAAATTATTATACGATTTTTTTTAGAGAAAATTTGTGTAATTACACAACTTTAGATAACATAATCTCTAAAATTCTCTATTATTTCATTAATTATAAGAATCCCCTTTTTTCTCCTCTCTCTCCTAACATCTGGAGATATCATTCCACCTCTATCAGATATATTATAACTTTGTTAGTGTACAATGTATCCTGGTACAAATGTTATTGTTGATACTAACCTCAATTATTTCAAACCTAAATCAGTATGTATATGATGCATAACTTATGTATCATTTGCTATGTATTGGACAAAGGACTAATATTTCCATGACTTTTGAAAAATTCGAGATTATCGTAATTTGAATTTTTTTCGAGATAGAATTTAATTAGTGCCCAAATTAAACTCGGATCATAAAGTTCAAATCTTATCAATATAGCTTGTAATAGAATGATTGAAATCTCTCCACCCTTAATTAAAGCTCTCAAATTTGAGTCTTGAATATGACAAAAATAATTTTGAGAACGTCACCCCAATAAAATATTGCAATGCACAAAATTTAAAATTAATCGAGCCTTAACATAAATATTAAACGGTCTCTCTCGCTCAATCAAGTGGGCATACCGAACAAGTACGGAAAATTAAGTCCGCTCCACTTTATATAATTATATATATATATATATATATATATATATATCTATTCGTGAGCAAATAAAGATTCTTATCACCATTCCGTAGTGGCCACAAAATTACAATCATTAATTTATCTTTTCGATCTTTGGAAAAAAGAAGATATATATATATATAATGTTAGATCTAATGGGTCCATATATAACGTTGTAACCTAGCTAATTTTGCTAAGTAATATTTAATAAATAGATTACGTAATTACTACTATTTTAAGAGTTTCACTTAAGTAATAGAAACATATGATGTTTGTCCATATTTTTTGTGAAATTATAGAGGTAATAATTAATGGGCAAATCATCATTACTAACAATGTTTACACTGTTAAATCCAACTAATTAACAGTAATTTAATTAAGAAAGTGCAGTTGATTAATGATTATAATTTCCATAATTGGTGAAGTCGATAATGACATATCCAATGTTTTTTTTTCCCTTCTTTTTAAAATGGATATTGACAAATTGCATGAAACGTCAAAGTTCAATAATAGAAAATAGACCGTCCAATATAAGTGTATTAAAATAATGTGAAAAAGGACAAATATACTCCGAATTGTCGTAAATGGTATGCAAATACCCTCCGTCATACTTTTGGGACATTAATTCCCTTGCCGTCCAAATGCTAGAGCATATATACCATTTATACTAACGGGCATACACGTATCATAATCTTATCCACCGATCCAACATTTATCGACGGATAAGATTGTGCCATGTGTCCCTATTTATTCTTCCGTTAGAGTGAAGGGCATATATGCTCTAGTTTTTAGACGGTAGGGACACCAATGTCCCAAAAGTATGACGGAGGGTATCTACATACCATTTACGATAGTTCGAGGGTATATTTGTCCTTTTTCCCTAAAATAATTTATAAGGGAACACAATATTTTATCTTGTTGATTTTATTCCAATTTCAATGAGTGGTCAATTTTTGGTTTCCTTTTATAGGAAATTATATATGATTAAGAAATGACATTATTTGGGCCGTCATTGTCCTTCCAATTTGTAGTTATAACGCGGTTTGAAATTAACTTTTTGATATGCTTAAAATTATTAAATTCCTTTGACTTAAGTTATAATTTTACTAAATTGGCAAACGAGGTTAACAAATTTCTTTACAATATTGATTTGAGTTTCTAAGTGTTATATAATGAAAATTGTTTTGAATCATCTTGTGATATTTTCTGCGTCTCAATTTAAGTAACAATGAGTCTCATATAAAGTCATATTTTCATAACTAAAAATATTTAATTCTAAAATTTTCCTTATAATTATATAAATACTTAAATCACATATTTTGAAAAAAATTCTTAATAGTTTGTTCATTGTTGTTAATTTTTGCGTTTACCAATCCTTATACACATATTTTGAAAAATTTACTATTTTAATAAAATATAATTATGAAATTAAATTTGCACTCTTTTACTACTTCTTAATTTGTCTAATTTACTTCAATTTGAACTTAACATTTTTTAATATTGACTATGTAAGACTATCTCCAATTCTTTGAGGTGTATTCTAATTAGACATTCCAAGTTCAAATTAATTGTATTATTATGTAATAATTAAAAGACATTGTTAACTTTGAATGTCTTCATAACATCACTACAATATTTATTGATTCATACATATTTTTGTAATTATTAGTAATACAAGATATTATACAAATAAAAAAATGATATTCTAAACATTTGTAATGTTATATAAAGTATGATGATTTTATTTATGTGTTTTACAAAATATACAAAAAAAAAAAGTTATATTATCAGTTAAAAAATTAATTATTAAATTATCATTGATTACTGTATTTTAAGAAGTTAAAAATATAAAATATATTTAAAAATTATTAAATAAACGCAATGCCTTAATCTTCTAGAGCCACCCCTTTTTAAGCATATATACAAAATAATGACATAATCGCATACGTATGCTCAATAAAAATCTAAGACGGCAAAAATATTATTGCTGAGCAATATATATGCACAACTAGGTGTATAAAATCGAATCGAAAACTGAACCAAACCGCAAATTAAGTCAAATCGAGAAAAAAAAACCTGACTAGTGGTTGGTTTGACTTGGTTTGGTATTGAAAAAAACCCGATTATATTTGAGTTGGTTTGATTTTATCAAAAAAAAAAATCAACCCGACATTGTATATATAATTTTAAAATTTTATTTTATACATAAAAATATTTTACTTTGATATAATTTTAAAATATTTCTTATATTTTTTCATAGTTTTTATCTTTTAATATAGGGATAAGGGTCTGAAAAATATCCCAACTTTGGTCGGATTTGCTGTTGCGATACTAAACTTTCATGAGGACCTATTACCTCCCTAGACTATTTAATACCATATTTTAAACATATATATTTGCCCACGTAGACATAAATAATAATGCAAAATTATAAATAGTAATATGTCCACGTGGGCACATATATACCTTTAAAATA
>JAJOOD010030822.1:0-17924 GCA_029582525.1 Solanum tacnaense | reverse complement strand
TATATATATTCACGACATACGATTATGCGAGCATACCATCCATATTTAATCTATATAAGGTTTGATATCAGCCATGGCGGCTACCAGAGTTTCTATTTTAGGTGGTATCTTTATTCCCCTTTTTACAATAACTATTTATTATTCTATTTTCTGCCTTACATGCCAGTACATTTTTATTCGTACTGACGTCCCGTTGCCTGGGATTTTTGTTTCGTGCGTGCAAGTCCAGGTATGGATTCTGATTAACCCCTCTGCTAGGATTCGGGGTTTAGCTGTGAGTTGGTAAGCTCCACTTCTTCCTAGAGTTTTCATAGGATGTTACTTTTATTATACAGTTTGGGTATAATCGGGCCTTGTCCCGACCAGTGCTTATGTCACTCATAGAGGCTATTGTGGACACAGTATTCTGGGTTTCTTTCTGCAGCTTCCAGTTTCCAGCCACATAGGCTTGGCATATATAGATATGTATGTATGTATGTATATCTCCATTGTAGCCTTGTCATCTAGCTAGTACCTTATTATCTTTGGCTTGTCTACCTTCGTCTATATGACTTATCGATATTCAGGTTATGACCTTAAGGGTCCAGTCATAGTATTTTAGATGTTATGTTGCCTAACCTCAAAGCCCTCAATTGAGTCAGTTGGTATGTTTATGTGGCTAACTCGATTGCTTAAGGTGTCGAGTGCCAGTCACGCTTTCTCTAGTTTGGGGCGTGACACTAACAATGCATATATATCAATAAAAAAGACTTGTAACATACCGGTCACTACATCCGGGGAGCTCTTTTGGTCACCTCGAGATTGAAGAGCATAGAAGCGGTTTTTCTTGGGAGCATCGGAATTTGAACCGCTATGAGAGACTTGATTGCCCTCTCTTCCTTGAGCCTTAAGCATGGGACAATCTCTCATCATATGACCGCTCTTCCCACAACTATAGCAACCATCCGTGCCAACTAGGCACTCACTGATGAGTCCGAGATTTGGACTCATTTAGGGCTTTATTTACAATGATTTGGTGTCCTCAAATGCTTAATTTGTGCTAATAACTGATTTAAAACCCTTAATTCTCAGATATATGAATTGAGGAACAAAGCTAGAACAGAAATGGGCAACAAAGACAACACGAGTGAAAAAGAGAAGGGAAAAATAAGCTTGATGATCACCGATAACACTCGATGACTCACCAAGTTGCCCCTCTACCACCTAAAGTGACAGAACGATGAGGCAAGATTGGGAGTAAATTCGGCGAGCAGCAGTTCCACTCGGTGAGACGCCGATCGCATCGACGATGGATGATCAGGTCATTGAAAGTAGTGAAAGAGACACAAATAAGCACTGATGGGCGAGTCAAAAGATAGAAGGGCTCATCACGGAATGAAACGGCGATCCTGAGTTGGCTCGCCTAAAAATTATAGTGGTCTGATGAATAAGATGTGAAGCAGGAAGGCGAGACGAAAGGACCATCGACGAGTCGCCGAACAGTCGCCGAAGCCCGACTTTTCTTGTCGAGTGACCCCAAAAAGTCACACCAGATTTTGTATAAATTGATTTTTGCATAAGAGAGAAAGCATTCAGAAATGTGAGGAACAAAAGATTAAAGAGCAAAAACACTACCATTGTGGATTTCAAGTGATTATAGTAAGGTTTTTTCATTTGGATTTTGTAATAGAGAAAATTTTAGTTAATTTTAACTTTTGAATTTCATTTACCCAGCTATGGAAAATCTGGCAGGTATTGAATTTCATATTTTCACTATGATTGGCTAAAACCCTAACCTTGGGGGTTTGACAATGTGACCAACTGTTGCATTTTACTAAATGGGTGTTATCGATTAGTGATATTTGGTGTTAATCTGAAGCGGGTCTAAATTATTATTGTGGTTTAACTTCATTATTGCATATTTAGTGTGATAGATTTCAGAGTTTTGTCCTTGCTCGAGAGAGAAGTATAGATCCAACGTAATAATTTGGCATCATTAGTAGTGGGTCTTGACGGTTTCAACTTGAGAAAGTGAAACCTAAAATCTAGCCTTAGTATCTAGCTTGAAAGAGTGGATTTGATGAGAATGTGGGCTGGTCATCTTAGGGATAGTGTTGAGGTTCGAGAGAACTCAACGGAAATAAGGTAATTATTCGAGAGAAAATTGTCATACTTATAGTCCATTCTACCAACGACGAATTAACATTATCGGTAATGATGTACACCCATTAAGTTGAATTTGGCAGTTGGTTAGTCAATCCCCCAAGTTTTTTCTAGTTATCTGATTGTTTCTTGTTGATAATTTGAAGTGGGTTGGTAACAACATCCTGAAATTTGATTGTTAAGCTCTTAAGTATGTGTTGCTCAACTGCAAAGGTCATCGTCACACTTTCGTATTTGAATTCAAAAGAAAGCTACTCTCTGAGGGATCGACCCCAACTCAGTTGGTTGGGTTATATACTGACTAACGATCATTGACACTTAGAATTGAATGAAGTGTATTTGAAACGTTAATCAAAATGGCACCGTTGATGGGGAGTAGCGTTACTTAGAGTTCTTTTTATCGAAGATTTGACTTGTGAATTTGTTGGCTGTAGTTGAATCGATTTAGACTGCATTGTGTAGTGTTGGTTGGACTAAATAGAAGTAAAAATGAGTGAGGAAAAGGTGAATGGTAGCCAACCAGGTCATCGGGATGGTATCGATGATATCAATAGTGTTTACAACCCATCTCAACCAGGTGAAATGGGTGTAATTTGCCTACCACAAATTGATGGGAATGCAATATTTAAGGTCACTAGCACGACTCTTCATCTCCTCCAAATGAGGGGACTCTATGGAGGGCTAGATCACAAAGATCCACATGAGCATGTAAGAAATTTTATAGAGGTGTGCAACCCGTTTTAATTCAAGAATGTGTCACAAGAGTCAATCCGGCTTAGGTTATTTTCACTATCTTTGACGGGGGAGGCTAGCAAGTGGTTAGTCGAGTTACCAAGCAATTCCATCACATCATGGGAGGAGCTGATTATGGCATTCAATGAAAGATTCTTTCTCCATCAAGGATGATGAAACTTAGAGATAACATTCAAGGTTTCAAGCGATGGGAAGGTGAGCCCATCCATGAAACGTGGGTGAGGTTTAAGAAACTCTTACTTCAATGCCCAACTCACGGGCTACCAAATGATTTGCTACTCCAATATTTTTACCGGAGTCTTGATTCAGTTAATAAAAGAGTGGTTGATCAATTGGTACGAGGGGGAATAATGTTGCAATCATTTGAAGTGGCTTTATTTCTTCTTAATGACATGACAAAAATAAATCAATCTTGGTACACTCAAGAGGATCAAGTCTCTCCTTTTTGTTTTAGAATGACATAAGAGCAACTCGATAAGGAAAGAGTAAGGGATGAGAAAATCAAGAAGATGTTGATCCAAATGGAGCTACTACAAGAGCATATGTTGGAGAATGTGGGAAAGCCCAAGGGAACAAGTGGAGTGTTTAGAGTTGAGGAGGATTCTTACTCAGGTTATTCAAAGTCAGGGGATAATCAAGGTTGGAATTCCAAGAGATACGAGGAGGGTTTCCACCCACGTTATTTACAGTGATGTGGGAATCAAGGTTGGAACTATCACAAGGGGGAAGAGAAAAGAAGATACTATCAAGAATGGGCTGAGCAAGGTGATTATTGAAAAAAGGAGGATGACCATGAAGAGGACCACACTCAATCGAGCGAGAGCCCAAAGTCGGAAGGGAGTGCAAGTATTCCCGGGGTGAATGATTTGTTGTCACACATCCTTGATAAAGTTGAAGGTTCGAATGAATTGTTAAAAGGGATGAAAACTGATTTTTCATCATTGAACAATAAAGTGAAATCTCACGCAGATGCAATCAAGATACTTGAAGGTCAGTTGAGTTTACTTTTAGCACAATTGAAACAAAAAATGACAATGGAAGATGATGATAGAGGGCTGGATGTGGTTACTCGTAGTGGAAAGGTAGCGATAGGCGATGTGATGGGCATTGAAGAAGCTCAAATGCATGAAGTAATCAAAGGTATGGAGGAAGAAGAAATACCCATCCATCAAAGCATTGCCAAAGGGCCACAAAAAGATGTGGAGAAACATAATCCAATCCTAAAAGTTATGCAACCTTTACCCAAAATATCTCCTCAATTTCCCCAACGCCTCAAGATGAAGAATGAGGATGAGAAGTTCAAGAAGTTTTTAGCGGTGTTCAAAACATTATCGATTAATCTCCCTCTAGTGGAAGCATTGTTGTAAATGTCAGGTTATGCTAAGTTTATGAAAGAGTTAGTCACAAAGTAAATGAGCTTGGATTTTGAGACAATTGAAGTTTCTCATAGTTGTAGTGCAATTTTGACTAAGGAGCTGATCAAAAAGAGAGAAGATCTTGGAGTGTTCACCATCCCTTGTACCATTGGCATGCTCTAATTTGCTAAAGCCCTATGCGATTCGGGAGCAAGAATCAACCTAATGCCATATGCAATCTATAAGCAACTTGGGTTGGGTGAACCGAAAGCCAAAATAATGAGACTCTTGACAACGGACCAATCAATTAAACATCTTGTGGGGTTACTATATGACATCTTGGTAAAGGTCGATCGATTCATTTTCCTGGCTGATTTTTCCATTCTCAACTGTGAAATAGATGCTGAAATTCCCATCACTTTAGGAAGACCATTTTTGGCAACCGGGAGAGCATTGGTGGTTGTTGAAAGTGGTGAATTGAATTTTCGAGTGAACGAAGATGAAGTAACCTTTAATGTTTGTAAGTCAATGAAACACCCAAGCGATATTCACGTGGTCTCTACTGTTGATGTTATTGATGAGGCGGTGGCTAGAGTGAGCCATTTGATGTGTATGAGTGAACCACTTGAGGTCGTTCTTGCTAACTATGATGAATTCGAAATTCAAGGCTACGAAGAGGTAGTAACTGCTCTTTCAGGCATGGGGGGTTATTTAAAGACTCTATTGAAGTTGGACATTGATCTAAAAAATCGAGAAAGTCATCCCGCAAAGCCATCAACAGAAGAACCTCCAAATCTAGAGTTGAAAGTACTTCCCTCCCATCTCTGATATGCTTTCTTGGGGGGAAATAACACCTTACCGGTGATCATTGCAGCCGACCTGCTTAAATGGTAGGTAAAACTACTCCTTGAGTTGTTGAGAATGCATATCAAAGCTATAGGTTGGACTATCGCTGACATAATGGGCATTCCTCCCAGTATTTGCACTCACAAAATTCAACTTGATAGTGATTGTAAACCAAGTGTTGAACATCATCAGAGATTCAACCCACCGATGCAAGAGGTGGTGAAAAAGGAGATAATAAAGTGGTTGGACACAGGTGTGATTTACCCTATTACGGATAGCAAATGGGTAAGTCTGGTACAATGTGTACCGAAAAAGTGAGGCATCACAGTAGTCCCAAATGAAAAGGGGGAGCTTGTATCTATGAGACCGATTACCAGATGGCGAGTATGCATGGATTACCAGAATTTAAACTTGTGGACCGAGAAAGATCATTTTCCCATGCCTTTCATGGATCAAATGCTTCATCGACTTTCAGAGAGAGGTTGGTATTGCTTTTTAGATGAGTATTCTGGCTACAACCAAATCTCCATTGCTCAGGAAGACCAAGAGAAAACCACCTTCACCTGCCCATATGGAACTTTTGCCTTCAAACGGATTCCGTTCGGGTTATGTAATGCTCTGGCAACATTTCAACGTTGCATGTTATCTATCTTTGCTAATATGGTGGAGGAATCAATGGAAGTCTTCATGGATGACTTCTCGGTTGTGGGTGGCACTTTTGAATCATGTTTAGCACACCTAGGACAAGTTCTCCAAAAATGTGTGGAGACAAATTTGGTCCTAAATTGGGAAAAATGCCACTTCATGGTTAAGGAAGGTATAGTTCTTTGTCACAAAGTGTCGCA
Source organism: Solanum tacnaense (assembly GCA_029582525.1). Classification (NCBI taxonomy): domain Eukaryota; kingdom Viridiplantae; phylum Streptophyta; class Magnoliopsida; order Solanales; family Solanaceae; genus Solanum; species Solanum tacnaense. Next base: position 11,983 of record JAJOOD010030822.1, on the reverse strand, counting down.
AAAAGGGTTGGAGGTTGATAAAGCGAAGATTAAAGTGATTGAGAAGTTACCACCACCAATTTCGGTAAAGGGACATGCCGGTTTTTACAGAGGTTCATCAAAGACTTCTCAAAAATTACACATGCTCTATGCAAACTCTTGGAGAAGGAGGTGAAATTCCACTTTGATGATGCTTGCATGGTGGCCTTCAAGTGCTTGAAAGAAAAATTGGTCTCCACCCCGGTTATCATTAGTCCCGATTGGTCAAAACCCTTCGAAGTGATGTGTGATGCAAGCGGCACGGCATTAGGCGTCGTATTGGGGAAAAAATGCAACCAACTATTTCACCCCATTTACTACGCAAGCAAAACTCTAAACAATGCTCAACGTAACTATACAATTACGGAACAAGAATTACCTGCGGTAGTATATGCATTTGAGAAGTTCCGGGCATACTTGCTAGGCACTAAAGTGGTTGTTCACACTAATCATGTTGCATTGTGTTATCTGATGGCGAAGAAGGATGTCAAGCCAAGATTAATAAGATGGGTGATATTATTGCAAGAATTCGATTTTGAAGTCAAAGATAAGAGAAGTTGTGAAAATTAGGTGGCTGATCACTTATCAAGATTGGAAGGCAAGGAGAATGATAAGTTGGAGATCGACATAAATGATGCCTTTCCGATGAATAGGTATTCACGATAGCTCTTAAACAATCTCCTTGGTATGCTGATTTTGCCAATTACATAGTGTGTGGATTAATGCCGAAAGAACTGAACTTCTACCGACAAAAAAGGCTCTTGTTTGATGTGAATAAGTACTTTTGTGATGAACCATATTTATTCAGAGAATGTGCAGACCATATCATTAGGAGATGTGTTCCGGAGGAAGAAGCCATCGAAATTGTTCATGTTTGTCACGCTTCACCTGTTGGGGGTCATAATGGTGGTGTATGTACAGCTGCTAAAGTTCTTCAAAGTGGTTACTACTGGTCGTCCCTCTACAAAGCTGCCCATGAGTTTGTTAAAAAGTGCACTCAATGTCAGAAGCAAGGTGGGGTGTCTAAAAGACACGAATTGCCTCTCACGCCCATTTTAGAAGTTGAGCTATTTAATGTTTGGGGGATAGATTTCATGGGCCCATTTGTGAGTTCGTTTGGTAATAAATACATCTTGGTGGCAGTAGATTATGTCTCTAAATAGGTGGAGGTTGTTGCACTACCGAATAATGAAGGGAGAAGTGTTGTTCAATTCCTCAAACGCTACATCTTTGCTAGATTTGGTACTCATCGGGCTATCATTAGTGATGGGGGATCCCACTTTTGCAACAAGTGGTTTTCAGCCGCATTCAGCAAGTATGGAGTGAACCACAAAATAGCAACCCTGTATCATCCCCAAACGAGTGGCCAAGTTGAAGTGTCAAACTGGGATATCAAGAGTATCTTGGCCAAGACAGTGAATGCAAATAGGACTGATTGGTCTCGAAAGCTTGATGATTCGCTATAGGTGTATCACACCGCTTACAAAACACCAATTCGTATGTCTCCGTATCAGCTAGTCTTTTGAAAATTTTACCATCTACCAGTTGAATTGGAACACAAAGCATCATGGGCATTGAAAGTTCTAAATCTGGACTGGGCAAAAACTTCAAAAGAGAGAGTAGATCAGTTAAATGAGTTGGAAGAATTCAGGTTCAAGGCTTACGAAAGTTCAGCTATTTACAAGGAAAAGATGAAGAAATGGCATGATTCTAAAATCCTTAAGAGGTAGTTCAGAGTGGGAGATTGGGTGTTACTATATAACTCTTGACTCAGACTCTTTCTGGTAAAGCTCAAATCCAAATAGTCAGGTTCATTTAGAGTAACACGGGTGTTCACAAATGGTGCTATTGAAGTTGAAGGTAAAGAAGGACATGCATTCAAAGTGAATGGGCAACACTTGAAGTAATACTTTGGCGAATGCCAAGAGATTTCTCTGATTGAGGTGGTGTATCTGGAAGATGCTTGAGAGAAATTCCATATCGTGCCACGACGTTAAATAAGGCGCTTATTAGGAGGGAAAGATATTGTGCGAGATGAAGCTACTATTAGCGGATCGCCGAAGCCGTTCGGCGAGCCCGACATAGTCCACTTTCTGGACTTCAAAAATGGAGTTGAGATACTGGAATATTAGACGGGATATCTTCATCACTCGGTGATTCGCCAAAGTGCTTGGTCGACCTGACTTTCCCCACCTTTCTGCTCCAGCGCTGATAGCCTAATCCAATGATTGGTCGGTGAGGTTACAAGACCATTATGCGAAGCGCCGACTTGTTCGGCGATCTCCTTTATTTATGCCATTTTGCCCCTTTCTGAGTGTGTTGCATACTGTAAATAAGGGCGATATTCGGACCATTGGGAGAACCGCCGAGTCGTTCGACGACTATTTCATTTTCTCGCCAAATGGGTGCCTAGTGAAAATTCCTCGTCACCTTGCTCTGCATGTTTACATACCAGTATTTTTATATTTATTTGTTAGTTATTTTATTTTTATTTTTATTTTATTTTTGGTATTGTTTGTTCTGTACTCACATTGGGGACAATGTTGAATGCTTTTGGTGGGGGTGTATGCTTGGTCAGTGAGTCCCTTGCTTGTTTGAGTGCCGGTCATGATCGATACCGATGACTTGAATAGTGCTCTCAATCGAACAAAATTGAATGTGCGGCTACGATGAGGCCAAATGAAGTTGCATAGATAATATGTGAACTTATTGCATCTCGTTGTGACTAGCAGGGTATCGAATGAGTCTCTTGTGATGAACATTGCACACTAGAGAAACTGTGGAGTCTTGTTTGATATTGGTTCCAATGCCTTGTGTGATGAGCTTACCGTGAACCTTTTTTGATGACACCTAGAATTTTCCCCGTTGGTCCGGTTAACTAAGTGACGCAAGTTCTTGAAATGATCTTAGGCAACAAATTTGAAGAGTGAAACAATTTGAAATTATACCTCTTCTGTGGCCTACCTTGTAAGTGTGAACTTTACTTGAATACCCTTTGAGTTGTACCCTTTTCTTGGAAGAAACTTGATGCAATTGTAACCCCTCTTTATCCTTTCACCCATAATCCTCATGAATTGTGGTTTGTTTGAATAGCAAACTTAGGCCAAATGCCTAAGTTGGGGGTGTGGTGAAAAGAGAAGGTAAATCAAGAAGTGCAAAGAAGTCCCCCTTGACCCATGATTTTGAGAAAGATGGAACCCCTCCATACAAAAAAAGAGAAAGAAAAGAAGAATGAAAAGTTGTGGAATAAAGTTGTGAAAGTTGCAAAAGAAAAGGGGTGTCCGGTATTCCATGAGAAGTGAATAATGGGTGAATTTTTAGCATGAGTGAAAATGTTGAAGAAAAGGAAAGAAAGTGTTGTTCATACCACTTTTCATGAGGATAGCAGCCACTAAGCCTAAATAACCAAACCTTTACACTCAGCCCCGTTACAAGCCTTAAAAAGACCTTTTTGATCTTGAGTAAGCTGAAACGAATGTTGGTTGGAAAATAAGGGTAAACCTATTGGTGAAGTCATGCATGCGTTCATCTTTGTGAGTGTGAGAGTTGTGTGTGATTCCGGAACTATAATGTGTTGAACAATTGTGTGAATATGGAATCATTCTTTGTGTGAGGGCATTTGAGTACCTTTGTTGAGCTTGAACTTGCATTTGAAGCAAGTATTGTGAACTTGAGAATCTTTGATAATGGTGAGTCACAACTTGAACCTTTGAGTGCACAATTGATCCTTGAATGAGAAAGTTGAGTCTTGTTGTGTGCATTCATGATTGAGTCTTGTGTAGCACTGTTTGAGACATTCTTTTTGAACTGCTGAACTTGAGTTTTACTTGAGGACAAGCAAAAGTTTAAGTTGGGGGTGTTGATGAGTCCGAGATTTAGACTCATTTAGGGATTGATTTACAATGATTTGGTGTCCTCAAATGCTTATTTTGTGCCAATAACTGATGTGAAATCCTTAATTCTCAGATATATGAATTGAGGAACAAAGCTATAACAGAAATGGGTAACAAAGACAACACGAGCGAAAAAGAGAAGGGAAAAACAGGCTTGATGATCGCCGATGTCACTCGGTGACTTGCCAAGTTGCTCCTCTACCGCCTAAAGTTACAGAATGTTGAGGCATGATTGGGAGTAAATTCGGCGAGCAGCAGTTCCACTCGGCGTGATGTCGATCTCATCAGCGATGGATGACCAGGTCGCCGAAACTACTGAAGGAGACATAAATAATCACTGATGGGCGAGTCAAAAGACAGAAGGGTGCATCGCGGAATGAAACGGCGATCCTGAGTTGGCTCGCCTAAAATTACAGTGGTCGAATAAAGAGGATGTGAAGCAGGAAGGCAAGACGAAAAGACCATCGGTGAATCACCGAACAGTCAGTAAAGCCCGACTTTCCTCACCGAGTGTCCCCAAAAAGTCACACCAGATTTTGTATAAATTGATTTTTGCATGAGAGAGAAAGCATTCAGAAACGTGAGGAACAAAAGATTGAGAGAAAAAACACTACCATTGTGGATTTCAAGTGCTTTTAGCAAGGTTTTTTCATTTGGATTTTGTAATAGAGAAGATTTTAGTTAATTTTAACTTTCGAATTTCATTTACCCAGCTATGCAAAACGTGGCATGTATTGAATTTCATCTTTTCACTATGATTGGCTAAAACCCTAACTTTTGGGGGTTTGACAATGTGATCAACTGTTGCATTTTACTAAATGGGTGTTATTGATTAGTGATATTTAGTGTTAATCTGAAGCGGATCTAAATTATTACTGTTGTTTAACTTCATTATTGCATATTTAGTGTGATAGATTTCAGAGTTTTGTACTTGGTCGAGAGAGAAGTACAGATCCAACGTAGTAATTTGGCATCCTTAGTAGTGGGTCTTGACGGTTTCAGTTTGAGAAAGTGAAACCCAAAATCCAACCTTTGTATCTAGCTTGAAAGAGTGGATTTAATGAGAACGTGGGCTGGTCATCTTAGGGATAGTGTTGAGGTTCGAGAGAACTCAACGAAAGTAAGGTAATTGTTCGAGAGAAAATTACCTTACTTATAGTCCATTCTACCCGCGACGAATTAACATTATCGGTAATGATGTATACCCATTAAGTTGAATATGGCAGTTGGTTAGTCAATCCCCTAAGTGTTTTCTAGTTATCTAATTGTTTCTTGTTGATAATTTGAAGTAGGTTCGTAACAACATCCTGAAATTTGATTGTTAAACTCTTAAGTGTTGTGTTGCTCAGCTGCAAAGGTCATCGTCACACTTTCGTATTTGAATTCAAAAGAAAGCTACTCTCTGAGGGATCAACCCCAACTCATTTGGTTGGGTTATATACTGACTAACGATCATTGACACTTAGAATTGGATGAAGTGTCTTTGAAACGTTAATCACTTACCATCATGTTTCTTGCCGCACTTGGAACAAGTAGGCCTCACCATAGAAGATCGACCACTATTGCCTCCTTGAGGCTTAGGGTTAGACACCCTATCTTTGTTGACCCTTAGAGCACTAGAGGTGCCTTGGTTGGAGAACCTTCTCTTAAACCTTGGTCGACCTTGACCCTCAGATTTACCCTTGGAAGAATTCCCATCATCGTTCCTTGCTCTCTTCACTTCCCGATTCACTTGCTTGAGCTTTTGTTCCTCAATTTGTTCGGCATGGACCATGAGACATGTAATATTCATAATTGGGATGAGCATTGCCGACCGACATTCAGTGACTACCAAGTCGGATACCCTCAGCATAAATTTGTTCATCTTGGCCTCGAATCCGCCACTAAGGTTGTAGCATACTTGGACAATTGAGTGAATTTAAGGGCATACTCTTTCACACTCAAAACCCCTTGTCGAAGATTTATGAACTCTTGCATTTTTCGTTCCCTCAACTCTAGGGGAAAGAATCTATCAAGAAAGACCGACTTGAACAATTCCCAATCTACCGGGCCCGCTCCTACGGGTCTCTCACCCTTCCATTGTTCATACCATACTTGAGCCACATCCTTCAATTGGTAGGCGGCTAGTTCCGCCTTCTCTTGTGGAGACACTCCCATAGCATTAAGAACTTTATAGACTTCATCAATAAACCCTTGTGGATCCTCTTCCACTTTAGAGCCATGAAATTCGGGAGGATTCATTCTAGTTAAATCCCTTATCCTTGAAGCGGTCATATTAACATTGAGGTTCACATAAGTCCTAGTATCTTATTGACTTCGACCGTCACGGCTTGGGTCAATATTTGGAGAGCCGGCCTTATTTACACATTTGTCATAGCCCCCGCATCAATAGGAGCTTGAGGAACTTGAGGATCTTGAGGATCTTGGGGGGGGGGACTCCTTCATTCACATTCTCTTCTTCCCTTCTTCTTGAGTTCGCCCTTCTTGTATTCATGTCCTAAAGACACAAGAGAAGGGTTAGGAAAAGGACTCCATAGAGTTAAAACTCTAAGGCACGACTAAGGAGTAATGAAAGAAGTGAAGTTTCCTAAACACTCATGAACAAGACTCTACTAGATGTGGTTCATGAGACATCATCCTAGAATCATTCTAAACCTTGTGCTATGATTACCAAGTTTATCACGACCCAGGGGTACCCCCTAGATGTAACATGGCGTACTCGACCCCGAAGGGGTATTATACAAGCCCTTAGCATATCATAAACATAAGTAATATAAATGATGCGGAATTAAAACTTTTTACAATCGAAGTCTTTTCATAAAAATCAAATAGAAGTCTAGACATAGTCTCACTAACCATCTAATACAATCGAGTATCAATAAGGGTCACAACCCTTTTCAACATAGTCTCTAAAGGAAAAGTAGAAGAAACAAGAAATGAACAATTCTCATTCTCGAACCATGAGGACTCACCAAAAGCGCTGAGAATAGTCAATCCAAGTTTTGATCAAGAAGGAAGCACACCTCAACAATCGGGCCCTACACTTATAAAAAAAAATGTAGAAAATATGGGTTAGTACAAAATTGCACTAAGTATGGAAGTCATGCATAAAAATTCTTAAAACATGCTAAAAGGGACAATTTAGTTGAAACCATGCACTTTTTTCAACTTTCAACTTTAAGAGTAATTATGCACAATAGTGTAAATACAAAAGCCAAACCATTTCATAAGCAACCCTAAGATGTACTTGTGCAATGCATAGACAAGATCCCATAATCCTATCTAATACTAAGTATCACTTTTAGGCCACCATGTTCATGCATATCATACCTTGACCTCATCCATAGCCAATACTCATAGACAAGTAAACATTCATATTCAATCATAATCCATCATAAATCAACCATTGAAAGCGTTTTGAAAGAGAACCCATGACTTAAATTGAAACCCTAGCGTTTGGGAAAATTGAAAGCTTTGAAATCAAGTTTTGAAGGGACTCTATGGGTGAAAGCTACTCATAGATGAAAATCCACCATACCTTGATAAAGAATCTTCAAATAATTTGAGGAAGAAGCCTTGAATTCTCCAAACCCTAGCTCCAATTCTACGTTTCTTCTTCATGGAGTTTTAGAGAGAGAAATATTGTGAGGAAGATGAAATCTTGGGTTTTTCTTTTTGATTTTATAAAAATGACTTAATTGTGGGAAATTTGAGTCTAAAAAGCTTATATTCTTACTAGGAAAAGAGTAAAATATTGTGGGTTCAATTTTGGAAGAATAACTAAAGACCCTTAGACTTGAATTTAAAATCAGCCTCCTAGCACGCTTTAGCTCGCCAACTTCCACCACTTAGCTCGCCAAGGGAACTAGGCGACACGCCTAATGGTCCCTTGGCTCGCCTAAATTTCCAGAATGCTCCATAATAGAGCCATTCACTTGGGCGATAAGAAGGGCCTTTGGGCAATGCACCAAGTTGGTTGGCGAGCCCCGACCTAGCTCGCCTAATATTCCAGTAGCTAGGCCAAGAGGAGGCTGCCCACTAGGCAAGGGAGGTCCATTTGGCTAATCGCCAATGGACTTGAGCGATGTTGATGCCCCATCGCCGAGTGGTCCAAGGGGAAAAATTGTTTTCCTTCATTTTTCTTAGGTGGTTTAGGCCCTTGCACTCTTTCCAGACTCTTACCCCTTTCATTTTTTCTCTAGTTAAGTCTACACATTTTCGAAGTGTTACAATATCTTCAAGGCAAAAACTACCGCTGCCAACTCTAAATCGTGATTCAGATAATTCATATCAGGAACCTTGAGTTGCCTAGAAGCATAAGTTATGACTTTACCATTTTGCATCAACACACAACTAAGGCCAATTCTGGAGGCATCACAATACACAACAAAACTATCTGAACCTTCCGATAAAGTCAAAATTGGGGCTGAAGTAAGTCGAGTCTTAGACTCTTGAAAATTCTTCTCACAAGCTTCGGGCCACTGAAATTTAACGTTCTTCTGAGTCAAGGTAGTCAAAAGAGAAGAAATATAGGAGAATCCTTCCAATAATAATCTATAGTAACTAGCTAAACCCAAGAAACTCCTATTTTTTTAGAGAGAGAAAGAGGTCTAGGCCAATTTTAAACTACTTCAATATTCTTAGGATCAACTTGAATACCTTTTCCTGAGACAATATGGCCAAGGAACAGTACATACCTCAACAAAAATTCACATTTACTAAACATAGCAAATAATTGGCGGTCCCTGAGAATTTGCAAGACAATCCTCGATCAAAAAGCTCATCCTCACTCCGAGAATAAATCAAAATGTCACTTGTATACGCGATGAAGAACATATCCAAATACTGCTTGAACACCCGATTCATCAAATTAATGAAAGCTGCAGGAGCACTTGTTAGTCCAAAAGACATAACCAAACTTACATAGTGACCATATCGAGTCCCGAAGGTTGTCTTCGGAATGTCACATTATCTAACAATGAGATGATGATAGCTTGATCTCAGGTCTATCATTGATAAGAAATTAGCACCCTAAAACTGATCAAACAAGTCATCAATCCTTGGGATGGGATACTTATTCTTGATTGTGACCTTCTGCAACTACCGATAATCAATGCATATTTTGAGAGAACCATTTTTCTCACGAACAAAGAGAACTAGATCACTCCATGGAGAAATTCTCGGTCTGATGAAACCTTTATCTAGAAGGTCCTTTAACTGATCTTTTAGCTCCTTAAGCTCAGCTGGAGCCATTCTATAAGGAGGAATGGAGATAGGTTGGGTACTTGGAAGAAGGTCAATTCCAAAGTCGATATCCCTTTTGGGAAGAACTACAAGCAGATCATCAGGGAAATACTTCTAGAAGCTCATTCATAACAAAAACTATCTAAAAAGTTGGGATTTCAGAATTGGTATCCCTAACCCGAACTATGTGATAGATACAACCCTTAGAAATTATCTTTCTGGCCTTAAGGTACGAGATAAACTGACATATATGTGCTGAGGCATTACCATTCCATTCAATGACTGGTTCACACTAAAACTGAAATTTAACGACTCTAATTCTACAGTCGATAGAATCATAACAAGCATGAGCCATTTCATACCAAGAATAAAGTCAAAATCAAGTATATACAATTACTCTACTATATCAATTGAGGCAATTTTCTGAAAAAAACTAAGATCGAGTAATTTTTGTATACCAATTTACCTAAAACTGACTCACCAATAGGAGTAGAGACTTAGAAGGGTTCAAATAGGATTTCGGGACTGACAACAAATTTTATAGCAACATAAGAAGTCATGAAGGAAAGTGTGACTCTTATATCTAACAAGGCGTCACATCAAACTGAAAGACTCATAACACACCAGTGACCACATTAGGGGAATCCTCCTGATCCTATCGAGTTTGAAGAGCACAAAACTTGCTCATATATTGTCCGCTACCAGAGCTAGATGAAGTACCTTGCTGAGTCAGGTGACCTGATGAAGCACTATGTTGAGTCTCATGACAAACATTTCTACTCTTGCTAGAAACCGAAGGGAAATCCCTTAATCTATGATAAGTCTTACTACATCCCTAACATCCACCAGTATAGGCCAAACACTCTACTGAATGGATTTTACCACACATATGACACACATGGAAATAATATTTGCTAGAAACACTACTCTAAGACTTAGGTTTTGGCCCCTATCCTTGTTGACCTTAGGCATCAGAGCACTAGCAGAAGATAGGGCCGAACTTGAATACCTCTGACAGAACTGTGAATGACCACCACCACCAAATCTTTAACGAGAGTTGTCACCACTATCAGTCTGAGCCATCTTAGTCTCCCTAGCACTCTCCTTAATCTTTTCTTTCTTAATTTATTGAGCATGGGTCATCAACCTAGAAATATCCATCTCTTTGATCAATATAGTAGTTCTACACTATTTCACCGCCATCTCAGAGGCACCAGAAACAAACTTGCTCATACGGGCCCTAAAATCGGGCACCATAGTCGGAGCGTACTTGGATAGTTGAGTGATTTTCAAACAATACTCTTTTGCACTCATATTGTCTTGCCTCAAGTTAATGAACTTTTGTACCTTTGCCTCTCTCATTTCAAGAAGGAATAATCAACCTAGAAAAGATCCCCTAAACTTGTCCCAATTCAATAGGCTTGCATCAACTGCCCTCTCTTCTTTCTACTACTTAAAACAAATCTGAGCAACTCCCTTCAACTAATAAGCGGCCAAATCTACACTCTCGATCGGAGTGACATCCATGATTTCAATGATCTTCCAAATACACTCAAAAAATTCTTATGGATCCTCATACACCTTATTAAGCCTGGCAAAGGAACCGGGAGGTCCCGGTTCCGGTTTCATCTCTATTCCGATTAGTCCCGGTTTGGTCCGGAACGTAGCGGGTCCGAGAGGGGTAACGGGACGGAAACCGGGATTTAACGGTTAGTTTCGGTCCGGTTAGTCCCGGTTCCGGTTCCAGTCCCGGTCCGGTTCATTTTTTATTTTTTTAAATCTAAATTAAATTATAGTCGTTGGGCAACGGCTTTTGGGCCCCACCAACGGCTCTTTCACCCCTATAACTCCCCTTTACACCTCCCTATCCCCCAAACTTTTTTTTAATACCCCAACCTTCTAAAAACTACATTTTCATCCTTTTTTTAAACTATAAATACCCCCAATCTTTCATTCTTTTCACTCACAAAAATATTATCTTCTACTCTCTAATCTCTTATTCTCATTAAAATTACGAATTTGGTCTTTGGAAATTGGAGCTTCAAAATTCAACTTTCAATTTTCGGCTTTCGGTCATACACGTCTACTTTTTTAAGTAGACGTTTGGTACATTCGTTCCAACTCACTTTTCATTTAGTTATTTATTTGTTTGCATTTAATTATTTATTTTGTAAGTAATTAGTCTCTAGTCTCTACTTATTTAGTTATTTGTTTGTTTAAAACTTTGCATTACATTTTTGTATTATATATAATTTACTCACTTTTTATATTTGAATATGGATTTCGGTAAAAACAATGTTGACAAGGGTAAAACAACTATAGTTGATTCGATCATTAATTTATGGAGCTCAAAATCCAAGAAAAATAAAAAAACCGGTAGTACTTCTAAATCTAAAACTAAAAAAACTTCTCAATTAAGAATAAATACAGATGATTATACGCATGTTGATGAAACTATTTTTAATATTGATAGTAATAGTGGATTAAATCCTTATCATGAACATTTACAAAAAAAGTTTGGTAATTTTGATGAGGAATTACCTGAAGATGATGAACTTGATGATGTTAATGATTATATTGATAGTTTTGATAATAATGTTGATGAATATGATGATGATGAAACTCAGCCAACTACGACTACTCCCACTCCCAATCCCTCTTCCCCTCCCGCTCCCTTTCGTTGTCCTGCTCCCGTTCCCCCCATGCATCCTAGGACTAAGGTAGAACGCGCTAAAAAATCAGTTGTGTGACAATTTATGACTCAGAATGAAGATAAAACACAAGCTATTTGTAATAAATGTAAACATAGAATGAATCATAAAACTGTA
>JAJOOD010030821.1:0-19270 GCA_029582525.1 Solanum tacnaense | reverse complement strand
CACAAGCTTCAGACCATTGAAATTTCACTGTCTTCTGAGTTAACTTGGTCAAAGGGGATGAAATACATGAGAACCCTCTACGAACCTTCTATAATAACTAGCCAAACCCAAGAAACTACTAATATCAGTAGGAAATGTGGGTCTAGGCCAATTCTGCACTGTCTCAATTTTCTGAGTATCAACTTTAATCCCCTCTCCAGACACAATGTGGCCTAAGAATGCCACAAATTCAAGCCAGAACTCACACTTAGAGAACCTGGCATCACTAAAAGAAAAATGACCTTTAGCGAGGGGACATTTGGTTGTTAAAAGCCTTATCCGGTTGCTAAAGGTATTTAACGACAGGAATAAATCCGGTCGTCGCCCGTCGGTAAAAGCTCCGACGTTAACAGTTTAGCGACGGGTTTCTATCCGGTCGCTAAATAAACTTTTAACGTCAACATAAAATCCAGTCACTAGATGTCCTTCAATAGCGACTGCATTTTCCCTACGCTAATTAAAAAATCCGGTTGTTAAAAATCATTAGGAGCAACTCACATCCAACAAATACATGTATTTTTAACGACCAAAAGACCTTTCGTTAATTGTATGTTGTTGAGATTTTTCGTCGCTAATGGTTATTTCAAAATATTTTCGATAAGTCATTCATAAAACAATCTAAAATACCACATATAAATTTCTGATTTTATGAATATTGTACGACTAAACTAATAATATTTACAATAATTTCACACATCCAAAAATAAAATTAAAATTAAATTGATATAAAACTTCATCATTGATAAAAATAAGGCGGAATGACCTGAAAGACCTTTGTACTTGGCTCATTTTGTCAGTTGAACCCTCATACTCATCATTTTGCCAACTAGACCCTTAAACCCATCAGAAAACAACATTTTAAACCCTTTTCTCCTCCGGTCAGAGTGCGTATAATGGACGCGATTACACGTGAAATTCCACATCATTTTTAGTGCCACATGCGAAATTAAGTGCTAAAAAAATTTAAACAATCAAATAAATCAATTTTTTAATTTCTTTAACTTTTCAAATAGTCATCTTCTTCATATTTGGTCACAAATTGAGCACTAGATTCATATCCATCAGATCAAATTCTTCTTGATTTAACTTGTAAATTCAACTACAAGTTCACCAATACAAACTCAATGAACCCCAATCAAAAAATTTAAGTAATTTTACAAATTCACAAGACCCATTTATTATTTTTTAAGCTTTTTCAAACTTATCAATGGAGTTTTAAAATTTTCAATAGTCACAATCATCCTTCACATTATCTGCATCTCCTCGTTGAAACCATCTAATAAAAGAATGATACTAATATTTTTCAAACCTAAAAAACGAAAATTTTAGAAGTTGAGGCTACTGATTTGTATAAATAAAAAAATAAGAAGAGGCGGAGAAGATTGAATGTGGGGGTGGAGAAAGAAGAATGGGCTGGAGAAAGAAGAAAGGTGAGGGCTGTGGTGAGGGGTAGAGGAGAGAGGGCTGGTGGAGAAGAAGAAAGGGTGGGTGGGGGTGAAGGAGGGTTGAAGAAGATGATTTTTTTTTTAAATTTTGTTAAATTGATTTTTTTAAAAGTAAAATATTGTTTTAACTCACTTTTAAGCGCGTGTAATCACGCATATTTCCAACTCACCAATATTAATGTCACATAAGCTCGGTCAATGGTCAGAGGGGTTTAAAATATTGTGTTTTGATGAGTTTAAGGGTTTGATTGGCAAAGTGATGAGTAGGAGGGTCCAACTGACAAAAGGAGCCAAGTACAGGGGTCTCCCAGGTCATTCCGCCTTTTATAAAAATCTCCATGAATTTCCTTCTATCTATAGTTTCTTAATCTTGCGCATGTTTTAACTGTTTTGGAAATCGAGGGTTCTCCTACTTAGGTGTTAGAGTAGGTATCCGCACGGCTCGGTGGGTTGGGTCATGACACCTTATGTAATGTTCTTATATTTATGAGTCATTTTGTCATATAAAGAACACATAAAAATGTGTTATAATGTTAAGTACTTTTGTTATTGATAAATTGCTCTTAATTATTGTGCCTTTCAATTTATTAAGTTGCATGTGAATCCAATATTTCTATCAACCACGCATTTACTCTTTAAATATGTCTGATATTTTTTTAAGTAATTGACAAAATTATTTCTTTATTTTTTGTAGTATTATAAGAAATTAATAAGAGAAATTTGGGTAAAAAAACATTTTTATATATACAAGGACTAAAATAGAGCAACCCTCAAACTTAATGGTCACCAATTGGGTAAAAAAACATATACTAGTATTTAAATTTTATGAATTATATTTGGGAGTTTTTGGTATCGATTGAAAAGGAACCTATTTTGTAAACTGTGTTAGATAATGAAAAAGGATCAAACATAGCTCTATTTTATATAGAATAAGTTTATCCTTCATTTGAAACGTTTTCGACTCATAACATTATCGTTAGTCAAATGATCCAAATATGCAATTATTGCCTCACGACCACCAATTTCCTTTAGGAAATTTTATTCTACTTTTCGAAAAAACACAACCTAATCAACTACTATTTAATTCCTCTCTTTATTTTTATTTATGCATCTCATTATTTTTATTTGTCCATCCATATTCGTCGATACATCTACCAATTAGAAGTGTTAGTTGAATTTTATTCTCGACTGTTTTAAAATACCATCCTTACAAATTGTACACATTTTTGTATTTGTTGATACATGTTGTATTTTATACAGTCGGGGGTAAATGTAACATCCCGAAAATTTCTAAGTTAAGGCTTGAATCATTCTTTATTTATATGTAAGGTCGTATCGGATGATTCTTAAATTGCTCATATGTGTAAAGGTCAATTCTTTTGTGTCGCAATTAATTTGGATATGAATTATGGTGACAAGAACTCCCTAGCAGAAAGTTGAGTTTCAAGCTTCCTTACTGATTCAATTTCGACATAAGATTCTACGTAGGTCAACTTCAAATGATCATATCTCTCAACACAAAATGAGTTAGGTGACCCATGACCTATAATTGTGAAGGCCTATGAGTACTATTTCCAATGTCACCAAATTTGCCTCATTTGGAGTTCACAGTAAAAAGTTATGGCACTTTATACTAGAGACTATCACATCAGAGTTTCCTGAAATCAATTCCTTCGAGTTGCTTTGTCACAACCCAACCCAACGGGCTGTGCGGGCACCTACTCTAACACCTAACTAGGAGGACCCTTCATTCCCCCAACGGTTAAAACATGCGGAAGATTAAAAAAATTGGTGATAAAAGGAAATTTATTTGCTTTTTACATAATAAAGAGTTTTAAACAATCCACAGTTAGAACTTGTAAAATATTTAACACCCCCAGGGATCTAGTCTAAACAGGTACAAGAGCTTCTAGGATTATAAGGTATATATTACAGTAACTAATGACACAGCTCCCGCCACACAGAAGGAAGAGTAGAAGATATTAGAGATTGTCTTCGTCTTCACCTATGGAACATCACTGACCCTGCAACCAGACTATGCCAAAGAGACATAGCAAGAGTAGTATTAGTACAAAACACACGTACCGGTAGGCATCATCGGTCAACCCGATACATACCGCATAATATAAAGAATCAACCAGCAAGAAACATGCAATAAGAAAGTACACCCCTCAACCTTGTTTTCCGGCCTTTACCATCCCTCAATACCTTACAACATACTAGTACACTTGTCTCTAACCCCCTTCTCACTCTGCTCTTGATCATAGCGTAACCCTTCTTTATCATAGAGGAGTCCCCGAATACAACCACTACCAACCCGGCCAACCACTCACGACAAGCCCAAGCTTTTTCTGCCTCACAATTCATCCCTTGAGTGCCTAGTAGACTTCTACCAAGGATCGCTAACCATCTCGAATACAAATCCCCTTTCCAACGTAAGACCTAACTACTGTTTGGACAATGAACACTACCCCGCTCATTACTTAGAACACGGAAAACATCCCTAAAATTGCCAATAGTAACACCTGGATCCTCGGTCTCCACTTACCGGACCCCATATCGATGGGGCAGGCTCATTCACAATCAATTACAATTAACGAGATATAAGCAATTAATTACAATACATTAAACACACATATACCGAATGCATCACTCACATACCCTTTTAGATTAAACATACAATTTCCCAATATCATTGACATGTAGATATGAACGAAATAATCACAAGTGGTCCGCTCATGGAACCTACACCCAAATTGTAAGTGTGTCGGAACGTGTCACCCGATCCAATACACATGTGTCGAAATGTGACACTCGGTCCAATATATGTGTCGGAACATGAAACCCGATGTAATATATGTGTCGGAATGTGACACATGATCCAGTCAGCACAACCACAGTCATAATCACTCCCATAATGAACAGTGATCATAGTCATACATTCAAGTAATAGGTTCATGGCATGTAATTGTTCACACATAATCCATGCGTTAGATTTCATTCATACATTTCCCTATTCACACATATATGCATGCATACCATGAAGCAATTAACTGGCATATATCACACAACAAGAAATCGAACTATCACCTACCCCTAGTTCACAAGATGAGATTTTCCCCATAGTACCCATCATATTTAACAACTAGGAGTACGTGTACAACCGTCTCTTTTCTGTGCCCGAAGGCCCAATAGGAATCTTACCGTCAATTAGAAATATACTATGCAGTGAGCACGAACTTACAACTACTCAAGTAAGTAAACCTAGCCTACCTGGGCGCCAAAAGTTGCAGAGGGATTGTAGCCCAATCCTGGCTTTCGGACAACAAGACGGTCAATTTTTGGACGGGAATCGGTAAGTTATCTTCAACCTTGCGCTATAAATATGTTTATCCTTCCTTCCCAAGCCTAGAGAAGCATTTCGAGGGTTTCTGGGGGGGTTCCTCACCTTTTTTTGGCACTTATGGAAAAAGGGGAAAATAAGAATTCACGTCATTAAGTTCTGCCTCTTCCCCTCCTGCTCTGGCCCTCCCATCCCGTTGGGGTGCGCCGTAGCGGCATCACCCCACTCTGGCGGGACATTGGGCCTAGTTACTCACATTTTTTCCTTCATATGTAACGATGGTCCGGATTGTTACAATAGATACCAATTTACCCCTCATTTTCCCCCGAACGACAAGCGAAGAAGTAAGCACAAACTTATTTGGAGTACTTCAAAACTAATAAATCAACTCGTCATAGGACAATGAAATATAGCATTTCCCAAGGTTTAGGCACGGAAAGATCTTTACCTAGGGAACTGGCTAGGGAAATGAGGCAATACCCGAAGGAAAAGAGACGCCCCGATTTATCTTGCCTGAACACGCTAGAGCGGCAGGTTTCTGGCTGAGGCGGGGCCACTGTGGCAAGGATCCTCCCGCTATGGTGGGAGATCGGAATCAGATTAGAAAGGGGAAAGGGGAATGGTTTCCTGATTTCCTCTTATACCTACTCCAAAAACTCCCAAAACTCTCTCAATCGCTTCACTCCGAACGTCAATCTTAAGGTAATGTTCTTGCTCCCTACTCGTATTACTTCAATACTTAAACGATTGCATGACACGAATCGGTTAGGTAGAATTGCCTTTGGGTAGTTCTCAAAAATGTTTACAGAGGTTTGCTTGATTTGATAAGAAAAATGTAGCATGGGCACTTCTTTTACGTTCAAAATGTCTCCACAGCGTTCTTAGTGTAAGGATTTCACGATAATATGGACGAAACAGATCCAAAATGGGTTAGGGAAGTTTAATAGTTTCTTGGTGTAAAACTTGAATTCGGGCACCATTTAGGGGTTGAATTTCTAGGGTCTTTGCATATTTAGGTACTAGGGTACTATAGCAACACTCATCTTGTGAAATTTTGTTAAATGAGGTTTTGGGGCGAAGGGATGCCATAATCGCACCCTGAAGTTCATCTGTGGCGACCTTCATCCCGCTATAGTAGGGTCGTAGTAGCGGGACCCTGCGGACAATGGCCCCTTGCCAATTCAATTTAAAAAAATTCCTTTTCTTATCCAGGGTTTGACTAATTCCATGGAGTCCTAACGCGTACATTTCATCAATTTTTGCAGGCTTGTCTAACCATGGCTGGGATTAATGAGGAAAACTTACCCTTCGTCCGGTTCCCCGATACTTCCAGTCGGGAGAGACACCATGATCACCGGAACACCAAATTCTTGTGCGAGAGGGGTTTCCACTTATTGGGCTTAGCGGAGAAAGCACCTGCCTTCTGTGCTCAGTTGATGGAGTTTGGTTGGGGTCCACTGAAAGAGGCTCCCCCCGCCGTGCGCTCAGGCTGGGTGAGGGAGTTCTTTGCCCTACTCCCTACGGTCTCCTGGGACGATCCTCACCCTACCATCTTCATCCGAGGAGTCAATATCCTTATGAGCACTCAGTTCATCAATGAGGTGCTCAAGGTGACAGAGGTCTTCAACTTAGAGTACGAGACCAGACTAAGAGAGATGGATTTGGGTTTGCTGCGGGACACACTGGTTGAGGTTGAGCACCGAGATCGGGTTTATTGGGATACCACCCAGGGAATCAACAGTACTCACTGGTCACCGGATGCCAAGAGATGGTTTTATCTAGTATCTAGGAGGATCCTCCCATTGGGTAACCACACCGACGTGACCTTCCCTCGAGTCCTAGTGGTTTCTTGTGCTATGCAGGGGATTGGGATGAATGTGGGGGGATAGATTGTGTCCGAGTGGAAGATCTTTTACAGAAGGAACAAGAAGGCTTTCTTCCGACCTGGACTAGTGACAACAATGGGGGGAGGGGGGGTGCCACTCTTGGACACCGATGAGGTACTTCCTATAGATACCCTTTTTCATCCTCTTTTGATCAAGCAGTCCTCCACCCTAGGAAGGAAGAAACGGGAGATGGACGGGGCCGATAGTAGCCAAGCAGTGGCTAAGGTGGACGACTAAGGAGAGGATGATGATGAGGTCGACGACACCCTTCCTACCCAGTCTTAGACCCCACTTCCAGGTGCTCGTGTGGAGGAAGATCTGGCAGCCGTCCGGAGAAAAGTGGGAGGCTTTTATGCTAGCACCTCGACTCCAGTTCCACCCTCCACTTCCCTCGAGGTTGAGATTCTCCGATGCCATATGCGATGGGAGAAAAAGAAGAATGTAGAGAGGGATCGTCTGATGGGCGAGATGTGGAAGACCCTTCAGATCATTTTCTCTTGCGTCGCCCCCCAGCGGGAGCTTCCCAAGCTCGAGACGGAGGACTTTCGGAAGTTCCCCTGGTTAAGAGAGGAATGGACTGGCGAGACAGTTTCACAGCACCTAGACTCCGACAGTGAAACTTCCCATTCCCATGGTCCCTGATTTGGATTTACCCCGATGTAACAAACAATATTTCTATTTATCTTTTGTTTTTCCTCAATTTTTGTAAGCACATGGATACTCATTTTGCTATTTTCATAGCTGTAATTTAATGCTAGGTGATTATAACTTATTATTCCTATTGCTGAGTACTTATTGGATTGCGGAATTTATCCCATGCACGATTCGGAGTCCATAGGCGGAACAAGGGAAAATAGGGGAGACAGGGCTGAGATTCTATCTCACCCTGTCCCGCTCTGGCGGAAGGCTTCCCACCCTAACGGGATTATTCCTCCCATAGCGGCTCTGACAGGGTCAGTTTCCAAGAAAACACTTCCTCGAGGTTCCCCCGTTCCTAGAGTTTTTCATTGACCCACAGGGCCATAGTTATGCATTTAGGACAACCCACTTAGCTAAAATAGAAGTCGCTCACCCCGAGGTCAACCCAGTGGTATACACGCCAAAACTTTTTCCCCACTAATTTAACACCCCAAGTAGGTACATTCTAAGAATATGCCCATTAATCCCACAGTTTATAATTGGTTGCGACACACGTCAAGGGAAACTTTCATCACAACAATTCCCCTATTTTGCAATAATAACCTTTTTTCTTACATGGTTCCCGACCAATCCCGATTGTCCTGAAATCGGAGTTTCCCTACAGTCACAAGTCGTTCTTTTTCCATACCCTCTTTATAACTGGTAAGTCCATGCACAATTTAAAGTGGCATTCCCTCTCATAAGTATATCACCAATTTTGACCATTTCATCACCAGATCTAAAGATTAGATCGGAGGAGAGGGGAGCCCCTGGAGACCGAGAGCCAACGCCACAACCGGAGAATACGTAGAACACGAGCAAGGTGTTGACGGAGCTAATCCCAGGAACTGAAGGGAAAGAAGGGAAGGAGAAAGAGTCTGAACAGAAAAAATGGTCGAACCTATTTCAAGGGAACCGTATGGCTACCCATGGTATGAAGCTGAATTATATAGCTCCCACAATTCGTAATGGGGAGAAAATTATCGAGCTATGCAAAGAGGAGGTAGAGGTAGAGACGCAAAGATGGAAATATGTTTTAATCCTTTATGTGGTGGGAGCGGAACCAACAATCGCTGCAATCGAACGATACATAGCGGCGCAGTGGAACTATATAGCAAAACCCAAGGTATTTTATAATAATGATGGTTATTTTCTGGTAAGATTTGGTAGCTTTGAGGATAGGGATGAAGTTTATATTCAGACCCTCATATGCTGGGAAATAAGCCAATTATAGTGAAGACATGGGCGCCGAATTTTGATTTAGGCAAGGAGATTATGCAAACTATCCCAGTATAGGTGAAGTTTCCAAACCTACCTTTGAATTGCTGGGGCATACAGTCATTAAGCAGAATTAGTAGTGGGCTGGGAATCCCTCTTTTTGCGGATGAATGCACTACGCAGATAGAAAGAGTCTCATATGCTAGAGTTCTAATAGAAATGGATATCAGTCAAAAATTGCCAGTAGACATTAAAGTGGAAGATCCAAATGGTAGAGAATTTATTCAGAAAGTGGGTTATGAATGGGTGCCGGTATATTGTCCTAAGTGTTTGATTGTTGGGTACAAATGTCAGGAGAAAAGGGAACAAAAAGATAAGGCAGTGAAGAGAAGAACAGAGTGGCAACAAAATAAAACTGAGATACAAGTAGAATCCAGCAACACTCTTGAGAACAATGGGCTAGTTGAAGTGATAAACTCAAGGCAAGGTACCAATCAAGAAGAAGATCTGGTAACCTTGCAGGTGAATAGAGGGCTACAAATATAGGACATTGGAGGGAAATGGGAGGAGGCAAGAGGGAAAACAACAACAAAAGGGCAAAGACAAAGTATAGGAAAGGTTATAATTCCCGTAGCAAATGAGTTTAATCCATTGCATGACCATGATACGAGACATGCAGCTGATAAGGGCAAAGGATTAGGAGGAGCAGTGAAGGATATTGGGAAAGGTAATGTACCAGCACCCCCTCATAAATGAAGTTAATTACTTGGAATGTAAGAGGAATGAATAAAGTCTATAAGCAGAAAGAAGTTGCACTGTTTATAAAGACTAATAAAGTTAGTATTATAGCACTTCTAGAACATAAAATAAATGTCCAGCATGAAGGCAACATCCTAAAAAAAGTTGCACCTGGATGGGAAAGTATAACTAACTCCCTATCTAGTAGTAAAGGCATATTATGGATACTATGGGATCCTCAAGAGATTAGATGCAATCTAGTGGATCAGTCTGAGCAACATATTCATACAGAAGTGGAATGTAAATGGAGAAGTATTAGATTTAGCTTCACAGTTGTTTATGGATTACATAAAGTAGCATATAGAAGAACTTTGTGGGAACAGTTAAAGAGCATTCATAATAACCAACAGACACCTTGGGTTGCTATGGGTGATAATAATACCTTTCATAGAGGGGAAGATAGAATGGTGGGATCCCCTGTTCAAGATGCAGAAATAAGAGATTTTGATGATTTTTTAAGGGACACAAGTATGACAATTTTAAAACATACTGGCAGAGAATACACCTGGACTAATGGGCACACATATAATAGAATATATTGGGCTTTAGTAAATGCAAGTTGGATGCTGACTATGCCTAACATGGAGGTGCAGGTTATGGACCCTGGTTGTTCTGATCACTCCCCACTCAGTATCAATTTTGTACAACAAGTTGAGTTGAGATCCAGACCTTTCAAATTTCTAAATCATCTAGCACAACATGTTATGTTTCAGGAGACAGTGCAAAAAGTATGGCAGGATAGTGCAGGAGGAAATAAAATGAGGAGGGTGTGGCAGAAATTGAAGAAAGTGAAGAAAGGTTTAAAGTGTCTAAACAAAACTGAGTTTAAAGGAGTGGAAGTTAGAATAAAGATGTAGAGGCAACAATTACAAGATATACAAAGAGCTATGAGACAACTAGGACAGCCCTTAAGCATGATTGAAACAGAAAGGGAGACCAAACTGAACTTGGAGAAATGGGTGAAGGTAGAAGAAAGCATCACGAGACAGAAGTCTAGAGTTCAATGGCTGAAATTGGGAGATGGGAATACAGCTTATTTTCATGCTAACTTGAGGAACAGGATGGCTTAAAACAGAATAACTAACTTAATCAGTGCTAATGGGAACATAGTGACAACTACTAATGCTATAGAAGAAGAGGTGCTTGGTTTTTACAAGAAGATGTTGGGAACTTGTTCAACTCAATTTCCAGCTGTGAATTGTCAGGCAATGAAAGATGGCCCTCGATTAGATAGAGGTCAACAAGTTCAACTGATAGAACCTGTGTCAAATGAGGAAATAATACAGGCTTTGCAGGGGATAAATGACAATAAAGCACCAGGGTGTGATGGTTTTAATGCATATTTTTTTCAAGAAGGCATGGGCAATAGTAGGAGAAGAGATCATTGAGGCTGTTCGAGAGTTCTTTTTAACATGGAAATTACATAAAGCTATAAATTGCACCACAGTAACGCTTATACCTAAAATGAAGCATCCTTCACAATATCAGAGTATAGACCTATCTCTTGTTGTACTGTTGTATACAAAATCATTTCAAAAGTGATGACTAACAGAATGCAGAAAGTGATGGATAGTTTGATAGATAAAGGTCAGTCTGCTTTTGTGCCTGGCAGATTGATTAATGATAGCATCATCTTAAGTACTAAGTTGGTCAAAGGCTATGGGAGAAAAAGAATATCACCTAGATGCATGCTGAAAATTGATATGAGGAAAGTATATGATTCAGTGGAATGGGAGTTCTTGAAACAGGTGTTGACCCAACTACTTTTCCCTACTGTGTTTGTGGAGTGGGTGATTCAATGCATAAGCACAGTGTCATACACTGTCTTGGTTAATGGATTCCCTAGTACACCCTTTGAGGCAAAGAAAGAACTAAGACAAGGGGATCCACTATCCCCTTACCTCTTTGTATTAGCCATGGAATATTTGACGAGACTATTAAAACAGCTAAAAAAATCTCCAAGCTTCAAGTACCACCCAAGATGTGCTAAACTGCAGCTGGTACAACTCAGTTTTGCTGATGATTTGCTCTTATTCAGCAAAGGTGAACTCACATCTATAAAGCAGGTTTATGAGACATTCAAAGTATTTTCAGCAGCTTCTGGTTTGGAAGCAAATGTGGATAAAAGCTCTATCTATTTTGGAGGGGTAACAAATGAAATACAGGTGGCCATAATGAAGAAGCTAGGATTCCCACTAGGCACAATGCCTTTTAGATACTTGGGAGTTCCATTAAGTACTAAGAGAATATCTATGGTGCAATACCAACCTTTGATTGATAAAATCATAGGTAGGATACAGAGCTGGACATCAAGGTTTTTATCATATGCAGGAAGGGTGCAACCCGTCAAGAGTGTGTTATTTTCTATTCAAATTTTTTGGTCACAGGTGTTTATCTTACCAAAGAAAGTGATTAAATGCATTGAAGGGATTTGTAGAAGTTTCTTATGGACAGGTGGAGCAGATATATCAAAGAAAGCACTGGTTGTATGGGACCAGTTGTGCAAGCCAAGGACTGCAGGAGGCCTAAATATTGTAAGTATTCAAGAGTGGAAAAGGCAACCATCAGCAAGTTATTGTGGAATCTGAGTAAGAAAAAGGACAAGTTGTGGGTATAATGGGTACACATGTACTATGGGAAGCAAGGGACAGTGTGGAATATACAAGCAAATCAGGCCTCATGGATAGTGAGAAAGATCATACAAACATATAAAGTGTTTGAGGCTGTGGGATGGAATGAAACTCAAGTGCTATAAGTGGAGAAGTTCTCTATTAAGCAAGTATACCAACTATTGAGAGGGGGATATCCGAAAGTAGAATGGAGGAAGCTGATTTGTAATACAAACGCATGCCCAAAATGGAGTTTTATTTTGTTTCTAACACTACATGGGAGGCTCCTGACAAAGGAAAGACTACTTAATTGAGGAAATGTGGAGAGTACCAAGTGTAAATTGTGTGATGATGAAAGTGATAACATTGAACATCTTTTTTTCAAATGTTCTTACTCAGGTCAGGTCTAGCAAAAGGTATTAAGATGGCAAGATATCCAATGGCAAGCATCAGGATGGCATGAGGAGCAAAGATGGGCACAAGAACAGTACAAAGGGAAAATGGCAGAAGCAGAAATATTTCGTATATCTCTTGCAGCTAGTGTGTACTATGTATGGCAAGAGAGGAATCAGACGATTTTCCAAAAGGTTATAAGAAGTTGTGATGTTCTAGTTAGAAAGATTATACAGGAAGTTCATGTAAGAGGAGGAATGAAAATGAATTTGATCATGAAATTGCAATTGTTAGATTGGTACCCTATGTAATTAACTTTCGAAATAGGAGGCATAGGGTGAGAATGGTTTGGAATAGTTTGTTGATGTTAGAAGTCTACAGTCTTGGGGATGTCCAGGCTGAGTTTTTTTCAAGTGCTTTGTATTTCTCATTTGGTTAATAAAGATTTTATTTACCAAAAAAAAAAAAGAATATCATAGCTCACATAATTTCAAACATTTAGGCAAGTATAGCTCACACACTAGCAGTTATATCAGACATTCACCATGCACATAGTCACAATTTCAAGCTACATCACACAGGCAAGTTAAAATTGTTGACTCAATTTGCTTCATGGATGATCATTAGCTGATCATCCATGCATTTATATAACCTCTAAGGCTAGATACCAATTGGAACCTTCTCGGTTCCAATTTACCTTGCTTGTGTTCCTTCAGCCGCGACCACGGGGTCCAGTTCCCTTTGTTGAGATATCAATTGGAATCGGAAAATACCAATTGGACTCAACTCATACCACAAGCGACCATTCGCACGGAAGGAGAGAAGAAATGGGTCGACTTCCGAGAATGCTTCATAGCTTCCTGAAAATGAGATGTGGACGTCAACACACCCATCCGCAGGAGTTTATTCCACATTTGCTCTTATACGTAGAGACCGGCAACCTGGGCTCTGATACCAAATTGTCACGACCCAACCCACTGGACCATGCGGGAACCTACTCTAACACTGAAGTAGGAGGACCCTTTATTCCCCAATGGTTAAAACATGCGGAAGATTAAGAAAACTTGAGATAAAAGGAAATTTATGCGTTTTTTATATAATAACGAGTTTTAAACGATCCAAAGTTAAAACTTGTAAAATAATTAACACCCCAGGGATCTAGTCTAAATAGGTACAAGAGCTTCTAGGATTACAAGGTATAAATTACAGCAACTAATGACACAGCTCCCACCACACGGAAGGAAGAGTAGAAGCTGTTGGAGATTGTCTTCCTCTTCACCTATGGAACATCACTGACCCTGCAACCAGACTATGCGAAAGAGACATAGCAAGAGTAGTATCAGTACAAACCATATGTACTGGTAGGCATCATCGGTCAACCTGATACCCACAGCATAATATAAAGAATAAACCAGCAGGAAACATGCAATAATAAAGTACACCCCTCAACCTTGTCCTCCTGCCTTTACCATCCCTGAATACCTTACAACATACTAGTACACTTGACTCTTACCCCCTGTTCGCTCTGCTCTTGCTCATAGCTTAACCCTTATATCTCATAGAGGGATCTCCTAATACAACCACTACCAACCCGACGAACCACTCACGACATGCCCATGCTTCTTTTGCCTCACAATTCAGCCGTTGGCCACCTAGTAGACTTCTACCAAGGTTCGCTAACCATCTCAAATACGAATCCCCTTTCCAAGGTAAGACCTAACTACTGTTTGGACAATGAACACTATCGCGCTCTCGTTACTTAGAACACAGACAATCTCCCTAAGATAACCAATAGTAACACATGGATCCTCGGTCTCCACTTACCAGACCCCATACCAATGGGGGAGGCTCATTCGCAATCAATTATAATTAATGACATATAAATAATTAATTACAATATAGTAAACACACATTTACCGGATGCATCACTCACATACCCTTTTAGATGCAACATACAATTTCCCAAAATCAATGACAAGTAGATATAAATCACAAGTGGTCCGCTCATGGAACCCACACCCAAACTGTTAGTGTGTCGGAATGTGATACTCGATCAAATATACATGTGTCGGAACGTGACACCCGATCTAATATATGTGTCGGAATGTGACACCTGATCCAATATATGTGTCGGAACGTGACACCCGATCCAGTCAGCACAACCACAGTCACAATCACTCTCATGATGAACAGTGCTCATAGTCATACAATCAAGTGATATGTTCATGGCATGTAATTGTACACATAATCATTGCATTAGATTTGATTCAAATTTCCCTATTCACACATATGTATGCATACCATGAAGCAATTAACCAAAATATATCACACAACAAAAAATCAAACCATCACCTACCTATAGTTCACAAGACGAGGTTTTCCCCACGGTACCCATCATATTTAACAAATAGGAGTAGGTGTACAACCATAGGCCCAACATGAATCCTACCATCAATGAGAAATATACTACGTAGTGAGTACGAACTTACGACTACTCAAGTAAGTAAACCTAGCCTACTTGGGCGTCAAGCAGCTGCAGAGGGATTGTAGCCCAATCTTGGCTTCTGAATAATAAGACGGTGAATTTTTAGACGGGAATCAACGAGTTATCATCAACCTTACGCTAGAAATCTTTTTCTCCTTCCTTCCCAAGCCTAGAGCAGCCTTTCGAGGGTTTCTCGGGGGTTCCTCGCCTCTTTTTGGTACTTATGGAAAAAGGAGAAAATAAGAATTTGCGTCATTAAGTTCTGCCTCCGCCCCTCCCGCTCTGGCGCTCCCATCTCGCTGGGGTGCAGCCGCCGTAGAGGCATCACCCCGCTCTGGCGAGATAGTGGGGCCAGTTACTCACGTCATTTTTCCCTTCATACGTAACGACGGTCTGGGTTGTTACATGCTTCTATGAGTCATAGAAATTTTGAAGACCCGTATTGTAAACTCGTTGAAAACTTCAGATAAGTCACAATGTTGGGTCCAATTCGTATGGATCCATTCTACAGGCCGTAGGAACTTCTACAAGTCGTGGATTAGACCCTAGAATGAAATTTTGATCTGTAAAATTCAATATAAATTCCACAGATGATATCTAAGGTCCGTAGAATAAACCACGAACTGTAGATGGACCCGTAGAAGGTTTTGCCAACTTTCAAGAGGAATATTTTAGTCTTTTCTCACCCCGTCTAAGCTTAAATTATGATGTTTTTATACCTAGTAAAGGGTTAAAACTGTGTTAGTCAATTCTTTTACGTTCATTAAAGCTTCCATGTCTTAGAGAAAGGATCCAAGAGGAGAAGGCTAGGGTTTTCAAGCATTCATCCAACTGTTTCGCCAAGAACTTTGCTCTTCCAAGTATGTAAGGTTATCATAGTGATGGACTGAGTTTGTCCTCATGCCATACATATATCTATAAAATGTGTTTATTCACGAGTCATTTTGTCAGTACATAGAGGACACAAAAAATGTGGTTTATAATTATAGGTACTTGATATTGATATATTGTTCCTAATTATTATGTCTTTCAACCATGCATGCATTTACGTACTCTTTATGTTATAATTTTCGCTCATTGAGATTCAATTATATTATTTACTTCACTCCAAAATAAACGATACTTAAGTAAAAATCACATTGAAACTTTGGATTTAAATGAAGTAAAATCCATTTAGAGTAGTTCAAAATTCTAAAAGAGAAACTTCTTTCATTTAAAAAAATCAATTGAATTTCCTCGGTGAATCAAAAGAAACTTAATTAGTTTATTGGTAATTTGACTTCTTTATTCTAAAACAAGGCTAGCTATATTTCGTATTCTTCTCAATTGTGTATCATTATTTTTGTTCACCTTTTTTTTTCGTTCGGTATTTGTTAACTACTTTGGAGTTCAATTAATAGAAATTTAAACTGTGAAGATTTTTATATTGAATGTTCAAATCCGAAACCTCTAATTAAAGATGAATACATACTTATCTTTCCACGTACCTATAATCATATTTTTTGTTTACTATTGGTCCCTCAACCATCTTATTTGTTTCAAAGAAAGTCTAACCCATTGTCACATTTCATTTTTATTTGTTTGTGTGTAATAGGGGGACTAATTTGACAATTGTAATTCAAACCCTACCTATGTTTTTATCGATGTGGGACCTTTTGTCTTAAACTTAGTGTCACAAAAATGGTATATATATATATATATATTATTTTATCTAATGAAGGATTATCATATGAAATATTTACTATGAACTATTTGATGAAAAAATAATAATAATTTCATAGCTGAATTTAAATGACACCAAAAGTAAAAAACCTACGGTCCCCTAATGTAATGTTCATATATTTAAGAGTCATTTTGTCATATATAAAACACATAAAAATGAGTTATAATTTTAAGTACTTTTGATATTAATATATTGCTCTAAATTATTGTGCCTTTCAATTTATTAAGTTGCGTGTGAATCCAATATTTCTATCAACCATGCATTTACTCTATAGATATGTCTGATATTTTTATAGGTAATTGACAAAATTATTTCTTTAGTTTTTGTAGTATTATAAGAAATTAATAAGAGGAATTTGGGTAAAGAAAAACAACATTTTTATATATGCAAGGACTAAAATAGAGCAACCCTCAAACTAATGGTCACCAATTGGGTAAAAAAAATATATACTAGTATTTAAATTTTAAGAATTATATTTGGGAGTTTTTGGTATCGATTAAAAGTGAACCTATTTTGTAAACTGTGTTAGATAATGAAAAAGGATCAAACATATCTCTATTTTATATAGAATAATTTTATCCTTCATTTGAAAAGTCTTCGACTCATAACTCTATTATTAGTCAAATGATCCACATATGCAATTATTGCCTAATGACCACCAATTCCCTGTAGGAAATTTTATTCTACTTTTCGAAAAAACACAACCTAATCAACTACTATTTAATTCTTCTCTTTATTTTTATTTGTCCATATCTTTATTTTTATTTGTCCATCCATATTCGTCGATACATCTACGAATAAGAAGTGTTTGTTGAATTTTATTCTCGACTCTTTTAAAATACCAATCTTATAAATTGTACACATTTTTGTATTTGTTGATAGATGTTGTATTTTAAATAATAAATGTAGTCGAGGGCTAATGTAACATCCCGAAAATTTCTAAGCTAAGGCCTGAATCATTCTTTATTTACATTTAAGGTCATATCAGATGATTCTTAAATTTTTCATATGTGTAAAGGTCAATTCTTTTGTGTCGGAATGAATTTGGATATGAATTAAGGTGACAAGAAACTTCCTAGCACAAAGTTGAGTTTCAAGCTTCCTTACCGATTCAGTTTCGACATAAGATTCTACTTAGGTAAACTTCAAATGATCATATCTCTCAACACAAAATGAGTTAGCTGATCCATGACCTATAATTTTGAAGGCCTATGAGTTATATTTCCAATGTCACCAAATTTGCATCATTTCGAGTTCAGAATAAAAAGTTATGGTATTTTACTAGAGACTATGACATCAGAGTTTTCTGAAGTTAATTCCTCCGAGTTGCTTCAATAGGTCGTAAAAATTTCGAAAACCCGTATTGTCAGCTCGTTTAAAACTTCATATAAGTCACATTTTGGGGTCCAATTCGTATGGATCCATTATACAGGCCGTAGGAACTTCTACAGGTCGTAGATTAGACCCGTAAATTGAAACTTTGAGCCGTATAATTCAATATAAATTCCACAGATGATATCTATGGTCCGTAGAATAAACCACGAACCGTAGATGGACCTGTAGAAGGTTTTCGCCAACTTTCAAGAGGGATATTTAAGTCTTTTCTCACCCCATCTAAGCCTAAATTACGATGTTCTTACACCTAGTAAAGGGTTTAAGCAGTGTTAGCCAATTCTTTTACATTCATTAACGCTTCCAAGTCTTAAAGAAAGGATCCAAGAGGAGAAGGCTACGGTTTTCAAGCATTCTTCCAACTGTTTCGCCAAGAACTTTGTTCTTCCAAGTATGTAAGGTTATCATAGTGATGGACTGAGTTTGTCATCATGCTCTACATCTATCTATAAAATGTTTTTATTCACGAGTCATTTTGTGGTTACATAGAGCACACAAAAATGTGGTTTATAATTATAGGTACTTGATATTGATATATTGTTCCTAATTATTATGTCTTTCAATCTTGCATGCATTTATGTACTCTTTATGTTATAATTTTCGCTCATTGAGATTCAAATATATTATTTACTTCATTCCAAAATAAACGATACTTAAGTAAAAATCACCTTGAAACTTTGGATTTAAATGAAGTAAAATCCATTTAAAGTAGTTCAAAATTCTAAAAGATAAACTTCTTTCATTTAAAAGAAATCAATTAAATTTCCTCGGTGAATCAAAAGAAACTTAATTAGTTTATTGGTAATTTGACTTCTTTATTTTAAAACAAGGCTAGCTAGATTTCGTATTCTTCTCAATTGTGTATCATTATTTTTGTTCACCTATTTTTTGTTTTTCGTTCGATACTTGTTATCTGCTTTGGAGTTCAATTAATAGAAATTTAAACTGTGAAGTTTTTTATATTGAATGCTCAAATCTGAAAACTCTAATTAAAGATGATTACATACTTATCTTTTCACGTACCTATAATCATATTTTTGGTTTACTACTGGTACCTCAACCTTTTTATTTGTTTCAAAGAAATTATAACCCATTGTCACGTTTTGTTTTAATTTGTTGGGGTATAATTGGGGGACTAATTTGACAATTGCAATTCAAACCCTACTTATGTTTTTATCAATGTGGGACCTTTTTTCTTAAAACTTAGTGTCACAAAAATGGTATATATATATATATATATATA
Organism: Solanum tacnaense; assembly: GCA_029582525.1. Taxonomy (NCBI): domain Eukaryota; kingdom Viridiplantae; phylum Streptophyta; class Magnoliopsida; order Solanales; family Solanaceae; genus Solanum; species Solanum tacnaense. The sequence goes on along the minus strand of JAJOOD010030821.1, from coordinate 18 downwards.
TATATATATATATTATAT
>JAJOOD010030820.1:0-27033 GCA_029582525.1 Solanum tacnaense | reverse complement strand
CTAAACAAGTTTTCGGTAACTTCCGAAGCACATTTTTAAGAACTTTTTGGGTCAATTTCAAATATAATCATTTCATTAAGTTCTCGACTCTAAACTCACATGTGAGGCTCTAGTTTCACTCTATCATTTTCCGAGTCGTTACAATAATCACATGATCACACCCTTAGAAATGAGATTTTAGCTAGATATTATAAAAAGGTAAAAACAGTTACCAAATTGATTATCCATCAACTGGGTAAGAGTGATTTTGTCCTTACAATGCTCAAATATGATGAATCTCAGAGACCCACTTCTAAATTCTCAAAAGTGAAGTTTCTTCAATCCTTCAAAGCTAATGAAAACTCTGGAGAAAATTTCTCAAGATATTAAAAATGATAAAAGATACTTAATTGATATTAAACTAAATGTTCAAAAACTAAAGTAAGTCGGGCTCACCGAACCACTCGGTGAGCCACTCTTTGATCCCTTCCATCGCCTTTTAGCCTTGTCATTCAATATCCTTGGGTTTCGTAACTTTGGGCGATCCATCACTGCATCGCGAAACTACTCGATGATGCACCGACTGCTCCTTCTTGTCGCCGATTTGGTTTCTTCCCTCAGGATGGCACGTTGGAACTTTTGGCGGTGGAACTGGCCATTCGACAATTCGCCAAATGCTCTTGGCGATCACCAGTCTTGCCTTTCTTCAATTCTTAAGTTTGTTTTGTTCCTTTTTGCAAGTTAGTTTCCTTGCTTTGTTCCTCAATCCATGTACCTCGAAATCAAGGATTTTTTATCAATTTATGGAACTAATTAAGCATTTGAGAAGATTGATCCTTCACAAATAAAGTCCTAAATGAGTCCATATCTCGGACTAGTCACACGCCAAATTGTTGGAGAAGTGAGCGGCCATATATTTATTAATGGGCATTGATGACCTCGCCTAAGATGACAGTGCACAGCAATTGAATTAATTGAGACATGTCGGCGGACTAAAATATGAATGGTGACTTGCCGAAGGCAAAGGGAGAACAAGGTGACCATCACTGAATGTGATGGTACTTCGAGAAATATTGAAGGCTTGAAAGACGAACAAATGTGGCACTCGACGATATGCCGAATGTGAAAGGCTAACTCAATTTTGTTTTTTATGGGTTTGGTGTTGATTTAATGTAGTTGGAATTGTGTTATGAACTGTTTTGTTGTTTTTCATTCATGAATTACAAATTTTTGATAGAATCTCAACTATATAGAATTCTCTGTGGGATTCGACCCTGAATCTTAGTTGGGTATTTTTATTCACGATGATTGCTTACTCTTTTAATTGGATTTGAAGAGTACTTTGAGCGTTATCAAGCATTTTCTTATTGGGTATTCCAAAAATTAAATAGTTAATGACCAAAGATTGATATATCAAAAACCGATAAAGAATATCTTATTGGTTTGTTATTGGTTTAGCATACTTTAAAAACTGAAAAATGATAAACTGAACTGAGAATACATAAAACCGAACAGAACTGGCCGATGTAATACCTCGGTATTTGAAGGAGCTAAAAAAAGAAAGAACTAATTGGAAATAGCAAAACTGAAAATTTTGCAAGTTAGGCATAAGTTATGAGTTTTGGGTGAACTTCAAACGACCATAACTTTTGGTACAAGATAAGTTAGGTGGCCCATAAAATATCAAATTAAAGGTCTTGGAATCTTCTATCCAACGCCACCACGTTTGCTAATTTTAGACCTCGTATGAGGGAAATATGCCTGTTTGAAGTCAGGTTGTCTAGGTAAAGAAAGTTACTCGAAAATATGAAGGGTATTTTGGTCTTTTCCTTATCCAAGAAGATTAATCCGATTATTAGTAATTTTGGGGTCAACTCTTATTTGGTTTAGTTTTCATAAATCAAAATAAGCTTAGGGTTCTGAGAGGAGTTCGAGAAGAGGAGAAAAGGAGAAAAGTTCAAGGCGTTTGTCAAGATTCTTGAGTTTTGTTGCAGATTTCGCCAAGGGTTTGATCCCTATGAGGTATGTGAGTTCTCATAGTGTTGGGTTCGTTCACCCACACACCAATCATGTTTTTTTTAAGTAATTTCTTTCTCAAAATTGAAGGAATTGAGTTCTTGATTAGTGTTCTTAAAGTATTGTGTTCGTTCTTTAATTAGGATGAGTTTGATGAGTTCTTGAGATAATCATATGGAGTTTAAGATATGTTGGTGAGTAGATTCTTGTGTAGCTTTACAGAGTATTTGATTCTAAGTGATTGGGGAAGAAACTATTCGATTCTAGGCGAAATAGGATCAGAAATCGAAGAGGAAAATTCATCGGCTATTCAGGGTGGTGCCTAGGGCGACGCGACAACAGTGAGTTAAGAATAGTACTTTGTAGTTTAGGGCTGGCACACCACGCCACTCAGTGCGCCTGGGTCGCCTGCCCTCGTCCCTTTTCCGTCATTTAGCTCGTCTGAGTTCTTTCAAAGGGTACCTTTACTCCCATTTGATTCTAACTACTCTAAACTACTTCTAAACATCTATAAATCATTCATAACATGAACCATAACCTTGACTTTATAATTCAAATTCAAGGTAGAGCTAAGAGTGAAGTGTTGAGAGTTCTTCGAGTCATTTTAAGAAGTCTTTTAGAAATTGTTTTAAAACTTTCTTTAACTCACTTGAGCTCTAAGTTGAGGAAGAGTAGAGCTAAGTTCCTTTTCTTTAAGATGATATATGGGAACTAAGTATTCCCTAGAGCAAATGTTTTGACATTTAAGAAAAGTGGAAACACCAGTTTTCAAAGGAGTTCATGAGTAGTTTAAAGTACTATATCTTTCTAGAGAAAACCTTTTGATTAATAATCTCAAAGTTGAGGAAGAGGAAATGTATCTTTAAAACATAATGAGCTAAGTATATTTTGGGAGTAGTATTGAGCACCGATATAGGGGAGAGTTCTAAAAACTCATAGCCCCCATAAACCATGTAGCCAACGTGGGTAGAAAATGGTCATACTTTTGAAATGATTATTTTATTGCTTTTTAGCATGGACTAGTGGATCCACATTCTCACGCCCCGAGCCTAGACCCTGGGTGGGACCTGCACTTGAGAACCATTGTTGGCCCGAACCTAACCCTTGGCCTGGCTTACTACTCAGTGGAAGACTTTACTCAACAAAGATAAGTTCATGAAACAAACTAGAATGCTATAAAAGAAAAAATTCAACCGACCAATAAGGCAACTCAAGTATTATAATCAAAACAACTGAAATATCAAAACTAATGAACTAATAACTATTTGTCTATGAAGCCTCTAATACTATGAGGGATGTCAGGACAAGACTCCCGATCATCCAAACAGCTAAAATGACAAAGCATTATGAAAGGGATCCTCCGGAAAGCAAGGAGGCTCACCAAATGACTCTGAAATGCCCAAGTGGATCAACGAAGTGCTGGATGCTAATCCTGGTTACCTGTATCTACATCATGAAACGCTGCATGCCAAATGACGTCAATACATTGAATGTAGGAGCATGTGAGGGGAAATCTAAACAAGACTTAAGCTTGAAATGGAACTGAAGAATCTTACATGGTCTCAAATCAACTCAACTCATTTCAATATAATGAAGTAATATAAATGCAGTATAAATAAAAGTTTTAAAACATGTAGAAAATAACTCAGTGTATTGAAAAATACAACAAAAACTTGGTTTGTATAGGAAAATACAGTAACTCTGTGTATATAAGAATACAAAATATCTCAGTGGGAGTTTATCGAACCGAGAACCATCACTAAGAGCTAAGTGATGATACAACATCTTGCCTCACGCTTCCAGGGTCGTCCTATACCTTGCCGGGATATAGAACCTAACTACTAAGTGGATCCACTAGTCTATGCTCAAAGCATTAAGGAATAATCTAAAATGTATGACCCTTCTCTACCCATGTTAGCTAAACGGTTTATAAAGACTCTGTATTATCTAAATTCAACTCGTCCCTAGATAGGTGCTCAATACTACTCCCAAAATGTGACTAGCTCATATTTTAAAAACATATTTTTTTTCTATGGTTTAAGATAATTACTCAAAAACTAGCTCAAAATCTCTCTTGGAAAACGGTGTTTCCTCTCTTGTTTAAATGTGAAACCATTTACTATGTTGGGAATACTTAGTTCCCATATAATCCTTTAAATAAAATGAACTTCACTCTTACTGTTACTCAACTTAATGCTCAAGTCTTAATACGAGGATTGGCCTAGACCCGCATCTCCAACTGATATTAGGAGTTTCTTAGGATTGCCTGGTTATTATAGAGGATTTTTCGAGGGGTTCTCATCTATTTCATCCTCGATGAACAAGTTGACTTAGAAAACAGTTAAGTTTCAATGGTCTGAAACTTCTGAGAAAAGCTTTCAGGAATTGAAAACTTGGTTTACTACTGCCCCAGTGTTTACTTTATCGTAGGGTACACAAGGTTTGGGTGTGTATTGTGTTGCGTCCAGAGTTAGACTAGGTTGTGTGTTATGGCGGAATGGCAAAGTTATAGATTATGCCTCCAGACCGCTTAAGATTCACGAGAGGAATTACACAACCCATGATCTAGAGTTGGTTGCTATAGTGTTTGGTTTGAAAATAAGGCATCCCTATCTTTATAGTCTTCATGTAGATGTGTTCACGATCACAAGAGTCTTCAATATGTATTCAGTCTGAACGAGCTTAATCTTATACAAAGGAGGTGGTTGGAATTACTCAATGATTATGAAATGCGTATTCTCTATCAATCAGGTAAGGCTATTGTTGTTGTTGATGCCTTGAGCAGGTTGTTTATGGGTAGTAGCTCCCATATTGAGGAGGACAAGAAACATTTAGCAAAACATGTGAACAGACTTGCACGATTGAGAGTCCGGTTAATGGATTCCAATGAAAGAGGAGTGGTGGTGATGAATGGGGCTGAATCATCATTAGTATATAAAGTGAAGGAGAAACAAGGCAAAGACCCTATTTTGCTTGAATTGAAGGCAAATGTTCATAAGCAAAAAGTGATAGCTTTTGAACAAGAGAGATGGTGTATTGAGGTATCATGGTATATTGTGTGTACCAAAGATTGATAAACTTCAATAAAGGATGTCACGACCCAAGGGTACCCCCTAGACATAACAAGGCACATAGAACCCTGAAAGGCCTCATGTAAGCCACCTGGCATATCATAACATAAGCATAGAACAATAAAGAGTAAAAATGCATTTTCAAGTCCAAAATTTTCATAAAGGAAAGCGGAAGTCTAGACTTGTCTAAAATAGCCATCTATTACAATTCTTGAATCAAAGAGGGTCACAGCCCATACAACGTAATCCGAATGTCAAATACAAGAATGAAAGTACTAAATGAATATCCATCCTCGAATCATGAGTACTCACCAACAAGCAAGGAGAAGTGAGTAAATCCAAGATCTAGCCACAATGGGGACCACCTTGAGAACCAAACCCTACACTTGGGGAAACAGTAGGAAAATATGGGTTAGTAAAAAGATGCACTAAGTATGATAGACTTGCATAAAAGCATGAAAACATGGTAAAAGGGACATTTTAGTAGAATGCATGCCATTTGCTAAGTTAAAGCACCATTTTTGAGATAATGGAAAAAGCATAAATCATAAGCATAATCAACTCATGTATCATCATAGAAGAAGAGAAAACATATCATACTTACCGTTAAAGCATACTTGTGTAATGCATGAATAAGATCTCATAATCCCACCCATACTAAGTAAAGCTACCTGGGTAACTATAGTTAGTAATTCATATTCTTATCCATACTATCATAATGGGGAATAATACTTAACCGACATAGACCATGTGAGCTTAACATGGAATCGGGTGTCTACCCACACCAAAAAGTGGTTGTCCTACTTGCCTAAGGTAAAACCATACTCTTAGCTTAGGGGGGTCCACTAGCTTAATACCTATGAGGGAACATAGTTTATGGGATAACGAGATTGCAACTACAAACCCAGACTCAAATAAGGTAGAAGGTTTCCATCTCATGAGATACATACTTTGGGAACCCGGACTCAACTAACGTAAAAGCTTTCATTGGGAAGAAGGACTCAACTAGCGTATAATCTTCCATCTCATATTCATATCCACTCGGTGGTAAGAATTAATTCCCATGGATTACATATTAAGTCTTGACTTAAGTTCATATTCATGGAAGAATGTCTTGTCACTCAATACAACATAATTCATATTATATCTCATAGATTCAATAGGTGAGAATAGCCTTTCAACCTTATAGTCATCATATTGTGAGAAAACCTTTCACATCATATCATATTCATACATAGGTGTGTACATCAAGATAACTTCCAACAACACAACAACTAGATCATAATCATATTCAGTTTACTCTCAAAGTGCTCTTAAAGCATATACATACATCTCATAATCATGCATAATTCTCACACGTTGCCCTTCAAGGACCATAAATCATATTCAATCAACACATCTAGAATTACTACATTAGGCATTGATATAATCATAATTCAAGTAACTCAACTATCACAAGCATAATCTCTTAATATTCTTCGATAATCAAACAACCTACATCACAGGATCATAATTGAATAATATGGGGGTTTCATAGGTTCTTGGGGATTTCAATATAAAAACCATAATAAATCATCAATTCAATCATAATATAAACAAAATAAGACATTAGAATCATTTTTGAAGAGAGTCCATGACTTGCAGACGAACCTTAACTTTTAGGGGATTTCTATCTTTGAAATTTTGGTTTTGAAGGCTATCCATGATGAAGGCTATCCATGGATGAAGGACTACCATACCTTTACAATGAATCCAAATGAATTTGGTGAGATTAACTTGATTCTGGAACCCTAGCTCCACCTTCTTCCTTCTTCTTCTTCCTAGAAGTTCTAGAGAGAGAATTTCCTTTGGAGAGGATGAAGTTTCGCGTTTTCTTTTACATTCTAGGGAGAGTGACTTAATTGGGGAAATTTTGAGCATGAAAAGCTTATATACTTTACTAGGGAAGGAGTAAAATGATGTAGTACCTATTTAGGAAAATAACAAAAGACCCCTAAGACTCCCAGTTTAAAATCTACAGATCTGCACGCTGAAGCTGGCCAAGGGCACTTCGCGACTCACCAAGTTGAGCCTTGGCTTGCCCAATTTTCCAGCAGCTAGGCCAAGGGGGAAATCCTACTGGCCAATGGTGGCTCCACTTGGCCAATCACCAAGTCACTTTGGCAATGGCACTGCCTCTCGCAAAGTGGACCAAGGGAAAAATGTTTTTCTTCCACCTTTCCAAAGGTATTTTAGTTCCTTTGCCCTCCTTCATGGCTAGTTACCCCCCTCACTCTTAGCCCTAGTCTAGGCTACTATAATATGGTGTGTTACAATATCTCCCCCTTGGGAACATTCGTCCTCGAATAACGACCAACACTAGCAGCCCATCATGTATGCAACATCAAAATAATGCACAATTCAAAGGAGGAAACTTCAACACCATCTCAAACATAATCAATGCAATAGAAGGGAGTAGGAGCTACATATAACAACTAATTATGCATGAAACTCAACATTTCTCATATTCATACGAGGAACTACCTTCTCCAACTAAAAGCATGCACCACACAATACCATGGAACCAATAGGCATTTACTCTCAAAAGCATAGTAAAGAATGTTCATCAACTCATCTCATGAAGTCAACTAGGAAACTCATACTAAATGCACAAAAACATGAGGAACATAAATCAAAATAACACCTTTTCTTACTAATCATGAATTTCTCAAGAACATGCATAATCATAAGAAATCATTGAACAACACATATAAACACATGACTCCCAAAACAGTAAAACTCAAGAGGAACTATTTACCTCAAGCTAGAATAGGAATAGAAGAAAAGAGACGAGGATATCGAGACTTCATATCTGCCCCGGCCTACCAAGTAGCACCCTCAGCTAAATGATTTCTCCATAAAACCTTCACGGGAACTACTTCCTTGTTTCTCAACCTCTTGACTTTTCGGTCTAGGATCTCTACCGGAACCTATTCATATGAAAGACTTTCGTCAACTCCCAACCCTTCTAGGGGAATAATGGACACCAGATGTCCGACACACTTCTTAAGCATAAAAACATGAAATATCGGGGCCAACTCATTTGGCAATTCCCACTCATAGGCAACTTTCCCAATACGCTTTAAAATTTTATATGGGCCTACATACTGGGGACTAAGTTTCCCTTTCTTGACAAATTTCATCACACCCTTCATGGGTGAGATTTTCAAATAGACCTAATCATTAACTTCAAGTTCTAGATCCCTTCTTGTCAAATCGGCATAAGACTTTTGTCTACTTTGAGCCGTTCTCAACCTCTCTCTAATGAGCCAAACTTTCTCAATGGCTTCATAAACCAATTCAGGATGAATAAGAGCAATTTCACCTACATCTCCTATAATACAAGGCTTCAATGGGAGCCATATCGATACTTCAGTGATAACTATTATTGTAGGCAAACTCTATTAATGGCAAGTGATCATCCCAATTACCCTTGAAATCTATAAAACATGCTCTTAGCATATCTTTTAATGTTTGGATGGTATGCTCCGCTTGCCCATCAGTTTGGGGATGAAACGTCGTACTAAGCTTAACCTTAGTACCAACCCTTTTCTGGAATGACTTCCAAAAGTGTGAAGTAAATTGAGTACCTCGATCTGAAATAATAGATAAAGTAACCCCATGCAACTTTAATATCTTTATTATATACAACTTGGCATAGTCTTCCGCCGAATAAGAAACTTTGATGGGAATAAAGTGGGCTGATTTTGTCATCCTATCTATAATGATCGAAATAGAATCATGTTGCCTTCGAGTGTGAGTCAAATGCACTATAAAGTCCATATTTACATCTTCCCACTTCCAAGTGGGGATACTTATATTTTGGGATACGCCTCCCGGCCTTTGATGCTTAACCTTAACTTGTTGACGGTATGGACATTTGGCTACATATCCCGCGATATCTCTCTTTAGACCATTCCACCAATAGACTTCCCGTAGGTCACGATACATTTGTGTTGCTCCTGGATGAAAATAATATTAAGAACTATGAGCTTCTTCTAAAATGTGTTCCCTCAAATGATCAACAGCCAGAACACATAATCGACCTTGGTACCTAAGCACCCCATCTCCAACTTGGGATAACGCCTCAATAGACTTCTTGAGTACCGACTCCTTCAAATCAACTAATATAGGATAAAGATCTTGCTTAGACTTTACATCCATCAGAAAGGAAGATTTGAAAAAATTATGGACCATGACACCACCCTTGGTGGAATCCACTAGTATGACACCTAGTCAGGCCAATCTATGAACCTCACAATCCATTTATTTCTTTTCATCTTCTACATGAGCCACACTACCCATGAAAAATCTACTAAGTGCATCCGCTACAACATTAGCTTTGCCGAGGTGATAAATGACAATTATGTCATAATCCGTTAATAACTCTAACCACCTTCGTTGATGAAGATTAAAGTCATTTTGACTAAACACATATTGACGACTCTTGTGATCGGTGAAAACATCCACATGGACCCTATACATGTAATGTCTCCATATTTTCAAGGGAAATACCACTGCCGCTAATTCAAGATCATGGACTTTAATTTGCCTTGAACCGTAGGAAATCAGTTTATCGTTTTGCATGAGCATACAACCCAACCGCACTCCACAGGTGTGATAATATACCATATAACCATTCGTACACTCTGGTAAGGTCAACACCAGAGCAGAAGTAAGTCTATCTTTCAACTCTTGGAAATTTTTCTCACAAGCTTCCAACCACACAAACTTAGCCTTCTTTTGAGTCAAAGCCATCAGTGGAGAAGAAATGGAGGAAAACCCCTCAACAAACCTCCTATAGTAACCGGCCAAACCCAAAATGCTCCTAATGTCGGAAGAAGATGGAGGCCTAGGCCAACTCTTGAACGAATCCGTCTTCTTAGGATCTACCTCAATACCCTCACTTGACACAATATGACCAAGGAAAGCTATGAACCTTAACCAAAATTCACACTTTCTAAACATTGAAAAAAGTTTTGGGTCTTTAAGAACATCCTACACAATTCTCAAATGGTCCATAAGATCATTCTCACTATTTGAATAGATCAAAATATCATCGATAAACACAATCACAAACATGTCTAGGTATTGCCTAAACACTCTATTCATCAAATCCATAAATGTTGCCGGAGCATTTGTCAACCCAAATGACATAACCACAAATTCATAGTGACCATACCGGGTTCTAAAGGCTGTGTTAGGAATATCGACCCCTCTCACCCTCAATTGGTGATAACCTGAACGAAGATCAATCTTAGAGAAATAACTATCCCCTTGAAGTTGGTCGAACTAATCATCTATCCTTGGGAGGTGAAATTTATTCTTGGTGGTAACTTTGTTCAATTGACGATATTCAATGCACATACTAAAAGACCCATCATTCTTTCTAACAGACAATACTGCAGCACCCCATAGAGAGATACTCGGTCGGATGAAACCCTTATCTAGCAAATCCTTTTATTGCTCTTTCCAATCTTTTCTTTTAACTCCGCCAGAGCCATTATATAAGCAGAAATGGAGATAGGTTGCGTATCCAGAAGAAGGTCAATACCAAAATTTATTTCCCACTCAGGTGGAATACTAGGCAAATCATCGGGGAAAACTTCAGGAAACTCATTAACTATCGGAACCGACCTTAGAGAAGGGTTTTCAGACTCGACATCCATTACCTTAACGAGATGGTAAATACACCCTTTGGAGATCATCACTCTAGCTTAAGGCAAGAGGCAAATTGACCTCTAGGCATAGAATTTCCCCCCTTCCACTCTAAGATGGGCTCATTAGGAAATTGGAATCCAACCACCCGAGTCCTACAATCGATAGAGTCATAACATGCATGCAACCAATCCATATGCAAAATCACATTGCAGTATTACATGTATAACTCTACCAAATCCACCAAAGTAAATCTATGGGACAACTTCTATAAACCCTCTTAGCCACCACCGAGTCACCAACTAGGGTAGAGACTGAAAAAGGTTCTACTAACACTTCGGGGAGTATTTCAAACTTCATGGCCACAAAAGGTGTCACAAAGGAAAAAGTAGCACCGGGATCTAAAAAAGTATATACATCAGTAGAAGAAGCCTTTAAACATATCTGTCACCACATCCGGGGAGCTCTCTTGGTCACCTAGGGATTGAAGAGCATAAAAGTAGTTTTACTTTAGGGCATTGGAGTTTGAACCGCTTGTAGGCGCTTGTTTATCTTCCCTTCCCTTAACCTTGAGCAACGAACAATCTCTCATCTTGTGGCCAACCTCCCAAAACTAAAACACCCATCGGTGCCAAGTAGGCACTTACCATCATGCTTTCTACCATATTTTGCACAATTAGGCCTACCAACATAAGAACCACCACTATTACCTCCTTGAGGTTTAGGGTTGGAAACCTTATCCTTGTTGACCCTTGGAGAACCAGATGAGCCTTGGTTGGAGAACCTTTTTCTAAACCTTGGTCGACCTTGTCCATCAGACCTAGCATTGGAGAAGTTCCCATCACCGGTTCTAGATCTTTTCACCTCTCTATTTTTTTCTTGAGATTTGACTCCTCAATTTGTTGAGAATACACCATAAGGCTTGAGATATCCATGTCATGATGAAGCATTCCAGTACGGAATTCTTCTTCAACTAAGTCAGATAGACCCGTCAAAAACCTACTCATCTCATCCCTTGAATCCGCCACCATAGTCGGAGCATACTTTGATAGTTGGGTAAATTTCAAGGAATACTCCTTGACACTCATGTTTCCTTGCCTAAGGTTAATGAATTCTTCAACTTTGGCTTTCCTGAACTACCGGGGAAAGAACCTATCAAGAAATGCCGATTTGAATGTTTCCCATTTAACCGGGCCTGCTCCTACGGGTCTTCCCCTCGTCCAAAGATCATACCATACTTGTGCAACATCTTTTAGTTTGTAGGCGGATAACTCCGCCTTCTTTTCTTGAATATACACCCATAATAGAAAGAAATTTATAAACATCATCAATAAACCTTTGGGGATCCTCTTCCACTTAAGAGCTATGAAATTCGGGAGGGTTCATTCTAGAGAAATCCCTAACCCTAGAAGCAGTCGAACTCACATTTGGATTCACCGGAGCTATAACTTCTCTATTGGCTTGAGTCATCACGACTTGAGACAACATTTGGATAGTTGACCTAGACTCCGCATGGGTCAAATTCTTAACCAAAGGATCAACCTGAGGTTGATTAGCTTGAGGAGGAGCTCCTTGATTCACATTCTCCTCTTCAACACTTCTAGCGTTAGCCCTTCGTGTATTCATTTCCTAAAGACATAAGAGAAGTATTAGCAGAGGGACTTTATAGAGTTAAACTTTTAAGGCATGACTTAAGAGTAATGAAAGAAGTGTAGTTTCCTAATCATGTTATAAACTCTCATTCATAAATGTGGCACGCTTCACATTTATGAACAAGACTCCACTAGACGTGGCTTATAAGCCATCATCCTAGAATCATTCTAAACCTTGTGCTCTCATTACCAAGGCTGTCACAACCTAAGGGTACCCCCTAGACGTAACAAGGCACATAAAACCCCGAACGGCCCCATGTAAGCCACTTAGCATATCATAACATAAGCATAGTACAATAAAAAGTAAAAACGCATTTTCAAGTCCAAAATTTTTATAAAGGAAAACGGAAGTCTAGACTTGTCTCAAATAGACATCTATTACGATCCTTGAATTAAAGAGGGTCACAGCCCATACAACGTAATCCAAAAGTCAAATACAAGAATGAAACTACTAAATGAATATATCCATCCTCGAATCACGAGGACTCACCAACAAACAAGGAGAAGTGAGTAAATACAAGATCTAGCCACAATGGGGACCACCTTTAGAACCGAACCCTACGCTTGTGGAAAATGTAGGAAAATATGGATTAGTACAAAGATGCACTAAGTATGATAGCCATGCATAAAATCATGAAAACATGCTAAAATAGACATTTTGGTAAAATGCATGCCATTTGGTAAGTTAAAGCACCAGATTTAGATAATGGAAAAAGCATAAGTCATAAGTATAATTAACTCATATATCACCATATCATAAGAGAAAACATATCATACGTACCCTTAAAGCTTACTTGTACATTGCATGAATAAGATCCCATAATCCTACCTATACTAAGTAAAGCTTCTTGGGTAACTATAGTTCATAATTAATATTCTTTTCCATATTATCATAATAGGGAATAAGCCTTAACTAACATAGACCATGTGAGCTTACCATGGAATCCGGTGTCTACCCCACACCGAAAAAGGGTTGTCCTACTTGTCTAAGGTACAACCAAACTCTTAAATTAGGTGGATCCACTAGCTAAATACCTATGAGGGCACAATTTTTATGGGATAAGGAAATTTCTACTAGAAACCTGGACTCAACTAAGGTAGAAGGTTTCCATCTCATGAGATACATACTTTGGAAAGCCGGACTCAACTAAGGTAGAAGGAACTCATTTGGAAAGTCGGACTCAACTAGTGTAAAAGCTTTAATTGGGAAGCCTGACTCAACAAGCGTATAAGCTTCTATCTCATATTCATATCCACTCGGTGCTAAGCATTAATTCCCATGTATTACATATTAAGTCTTGACTTAAGTTCATATTCATTGAATAATGTATTAACACTCAATCCAATATAATTTATACTATAACTCATAGATTCAATAGGTGAGAATAGCCTTTCAACCTTAGAATGATCATATTGTGAGAAAACCTTTCACATCATATCATATTCACATAAGTGTGTACATGAGGATAACTTACAACAACAGAACAACTAGATCATAATCATATTCACTTTACTCTCAAAGTGCTCTTAAAGCATATACATACATCTCATAATCATGCATAATTCTCATACTTATCCATTCAAGGACCATTGATCATATTCAATCAACACATCTAGAATTACTAAATTAGACATGGATATAATCACAATTCAAGTAACTCAACTATCACAAGCATAATCTCATAATATTCTTCTATAATCAACAAACCCACATCACAAGATCATAATTAAGTAATATGGGGGTTTCATGGGTTCTTGGGGATTTCAACATAAAAACCATGAAAAATCATCAGTTCAGTCATAATATAAACTAAATCAAACATTAGAATCATTTTTGAAATGAACTTGCGACTTGGAGACAAACCCTAACTTTTGGGGGATTTCTATGGTTGAAATTTGGGTTTTGAAGGGAGTCCATGGATGAAGGACTACCATACCTTAACAATGAAGCCCAATGAACTTTGTGAGAAGAACTTGATTATTGATCCCTAGCTCCACCTCATATCTTCTTCTTCTTTTTTTTTCTTGAAGTTCTAGAGAGAGAATTTCCTTTGGAGAGGATGAAGTTTTGGGTTTTCTTTTAGATTCTAGGGAGAGTGACTTAATTGGAGGAATTCTGAGCATAAAAAGCTTATATACTTTACTAGGGAAGGAGTAAAATGATGTAGTAACAAATTAGGAAAATAACAAAAGACGCCTAAGACTCCCAACTTAAAAATTGAATATCTCCACATTGAAGCTGGCCAAGTGGACCCTTGGGTCGCCCAATTTTACAGCATCTAGGCCAAGGGGGATAGTCCACTTGGCGATGGTGGCTCCACTTGGCCAATCACCATGTCACTTTTGCAATGGTATCGCCCTCGCCAAGTGGACCAAGGGAAAATGTTTTTCCTTCACCCTTCCCAAGGTATTTTAGGCCCTTGCCCTCCTTCATGGCTAATTACCCCCTCACTCTTAGCCCTAGTCTAGCCTACTATAATCTTGGGTGTTAAAGAGGATCATGGAGGAAAATCATAACTTTAGATACTCTATCCATGCGGGTTCCACAAAGATGCATCGTGACTTGAGAGAAGTCTATTGGTGGAGTAGTATGAAGATGGACATTGCAGAGTTTATTGCTAAGTGTCGGAATGGAAAACAAGTAAAGGTAGAGCACTAGAGGCCCGGTGGTATGGCTCAGAATTTAGATCTTCCTGAATGGAAGTACGAGATGATTAATATGGATTTTATTATTGGTCTACCACGATTTCGCAGGCACCGTGATTTGATTTGGGTGATTGTACATCGAATGACTATTCCATTTCTTCATTTTTAGCAGAAGATTATGCTAAGTTATATATTGTAGAGATAGTCAGACTTCAAGGAGTTTCGGTCTCCATTTTTAATATAAAGGTGTGCAATTCACCCCACAATTTTTGAAGTCTTTCCGGAAGGGTTCGGGTTCAAAGGTGAACCTTAGTACTGCTTTTCATCCACATACAGATGGTTAAGGAGAGATTATAATTCAGACTTTAGTTGATATGTTGAGGGCGTGTGTGATCGATTTCAAGGGTAACTGGGATGATCACTCTAGCATCCAAATGGCTCCCTATGAGGCTCTTTATGAGAGAAGATGCAGATCTCCTATTGGTTGGTTTGAAGTTTGTGAGGTTGGCGGATAGGACCATACTTGGTTCATCAAGCTATGGAGAAAGTCAAGACTATTCAAGAAAGGTTGAAAACAGCTAGAGTCGTCAGAAATTCTACACTAATATTAGGAGAAGTGACTTAGAGTTTGAGGTAGATGATTGGGTTTACTTGAAGGTTTCACCCATTAAGGGTGTTTAGAGGTTTGTTAGGAAGGGGATGCTTTGTCCCCTGTTTATTGGCCTTACAGGATATCCAAAAGTATTCAAAATGTAGCCTTTAAGTTAGAGCTACCATCAGAATTAGCAGTAATCCATCCGGTATTCCACATTTCATTATTGAAAAAGTGTATGGGCGATCCTTAACTTATTAAACCGACTGAAAACATTGGTATTAAGGATAGTTTGTCTTATGAGGAGATTCCCATTCAGATTCTAGATTATCAGATTTGCAAGTTGATAAACAAGGAGGTAGAATCAACCAAGGTCTTATGGAGGAATCAGTTTGTTGAGGAAGGTACTTGGGAAGCTTAGGAGGATATGAAGAAAAGATACCCACATCTCTTTGAGTCTGGAGAAATTCCAAATTAAGGTACTAATCCTTTTCTTGGCATTTATTTTAGTTGAAATATTGTGTTACTTTGCATATTGAGTGTTTGGGCTGGGTGTTTATTTTACCACCATTAGTCTACTTAGAGTAATCTCATTCGAGGTCGAATCAAGGCGGAAATATTGTAACACCTTGATATTTGAAGGGGTTAAAAATAAAAAGAACAAAATTGGAAATAGCAAAATCTGAAATATTTCAAGTTAGGCATAAGTTATGAGTTTTGGGTCAACTTCAAACAACTATAACTTTCAGTACATGATTAGTTAGGTGTCCCATATGATATTAAATGAAAGGTCCTGGAATCCTCTTTCCAACGCCACCAAGTTTACTAATTTTTGAGCTTGTATGAGGGAGATATGACTGTTTGAAGTCGGGCTGTCCAGTTAAGCAATGTTACCCTAAAATATCAGGGTATTTTGGTCTTTTCCTTACCCAATCAGATTAATTCGATTTTTAGTAATGTTTTGGGGTCAAATCTAAATTGGGTCAGTTTTCATAAATTAAAATACGTTTAGGGTTTTGAGAGGAGTTTGAGAAGAGGATAAAAGGAGAAAAGTTGAATACGTTCATCAAGATTCTTGTGTTTTGTTGTGGATTTCGCCAAGGGTTTGATCCCTAAGAGGTATGTGAGAGCTCATAGTTTTGGGTTTGATCACCCACACACCAATCATTTTTTTAAAGAAATTATGTTCTCAAAATTGAAGGAATTGAGTTCTTGATTAGTGTTCTTAAAGTATTGTGTTCGTTCTTGAATTAGGATGGGTTTGATGAGTTCTTGAGATAATCGTATCGAGTTTAAGAGTTGTTGTTGAGTAGATTCTTGGGTAATTTTGTGGAGTATTCAATTCTAAGTTATTAAGTAAGAAACCATTTGATTCTTGGTGACTTAGGGTCAGAAATCGAAGAGGAAACTTCGTCAAGTTTTGCGCCAGGGGTGGCTGGTGCACCGCACAAAAATCTTACCTAGAATAGTGTTCTATAGTTTAGGGATTGGAGCCCCACACCACTCAGTGCGCCAGGGTCGCCTGCCCCCACCGCTTCTCCGTCATTTAGCCCGTCTGAGTTCGTTCAAAGGGTGCCTTTACCCCCCTTTGATTCTAACTACTTTAAACTCATTCTAAACATATAGAAATCATTCATAACATGAACCAAAACATTGATTTCATAATTCAAATTCAAGGTAGAGCTAATAGTCAAGTCTTGAGAGTTCTTCGTGTCATTTTAAGAAGTCTTTTACAAATTGTTTTAAAACTTGTTTTAAATGACTCGAGCACTGAGTTTAAGAAGAGTAGAGGAAATGTTTTACATTTAAGAAAAGTGGAAACACCGATTTCCGAAGGAGTTAATGAGCATTACAAAGTACTATAACTTTTTAGAGAAAACCTTGAGTAATATTCTCAAAATTGAGGAAGAGGAAATGTTTTCTTTAAAACGTAATAAGCTAAGTAAATTTTGGGAGTAGTATTGAGCATCGATATAGGGGAGAGTTCTAACAACTCACAGCCCCCATAAACCATGTAGCCAATATAGGTAGAAAAGGGTCATACTTTTTAGGTGATTGCTTTATGGCTTTTTAGCATAGACTAGTGGATCCACTTTGTTGAGGAGGTCTATACCCAAGCAAAGTATAAGAGAGTTCTGGTAGCGTGGGCTAGATGTTGTATCATGACATAACTCATAGTTATAGTTGTTGGTTAGAAAATCTCCCAAATGGAGTTTACTTTTTATTTTTTGCATATAAACATTGTTTATATTATATTTTCTAATACATTGAGTTGTTATCTATTGTTTTAAAAGATTTTCTTTATATTGTATTACTTTTATTTCTTTATATGGAATTGAGTAGAGGTTGAGTTGAGTTAAGACGAGGTAAATTGTTCCTTTAGTTCCAGTTCAAGCTTATGTCATGTTATAGATTTCCCCTCACATGCTCGTACATTCAATGTACTTACGCAATTTGGGATACATCATTTTATGATGAAGATACAGGTAACCAGGATCAACAATCTGCGCTTCGTTGATCTAGTTTAGTTCAAGAGTTGTTTGGTGAGCCTCCTTGCTTCCGGAGGATTCCCTATTTACTTTCAGTTATTTCATTTTGTTATTAGGATGTCCTGTATCTTGTCTCGACGTCCATCTCAGCTAGTAGAGGCTTCATAGATAGATAGACAGTAGTTCATGAGTCTTTTCCATTTTCAGTTATAAATGTTTAAAGACTTGAGTTGCGTCTAGGGCCAATTAAATGTTCCTTTACAACATTCTAAGGTTATTACATGACTTTATCTTTTAAGTTCTTTAAATATTTAGTAAGTCTTCCGCTAAGAGTTAAGCTAGGCTAAGGGTTCTCTTGGAGCCAACATTGGTTTTCGAGTGTCAGCCACATCCAGAGTTGTAGGCTCGGGGTGTGACAGATTGTGTGAGACTTTCTACATATAATGTGTTGGTAGCTTGATCCAAACTAAATATTAGTAATATTCCTTGTGAAGAGTATACATTTTTATATTGTTTTAGCCCAATAATTGATATCACGACTAACGGTTTGACAAGGTGAATACGAAGATTATGGAGTGAAAGTGTAGGGCACATCTTAGTGCCTTTACTCATCTAAAGATCGGATTATTTTCTTTACCAATAGTTTTGGAGATGCATAAACAAAAAGTGAATTTGGAGTGTGCTTGCTTTCGATCATATTAAATACTCATATGATTTGAATGACACACAATTTACTAATCTCTGTATAAGTTTATAAAGTGATAAGTCATGTATATGCAAAACATAATTAGTTCGAAAGGGATATGGCTAGGTATGAGCATATTAATTCAATATTGGTAAAAGTTAAAAAAACAAACATAAAAGATCTAAAAAAGTTTTCAATAATCTAAGGCCTCTTTAAGAGAAATTGTGTGAAGTCAACTAAAGCAATTAATATCATTTTATATTAAAAGTATCTTCAATTTACTAACTGCACAAAAAGTGCCTCCAGAACAAGTAAGCTTGTTGTCACAACCCTGACCGTCGTGATGGGCACCCACACTAACCTTCCGGTAGGAGAACCATTACTAGAACCCAACCAAACAACTTATATGTAAAGATAGGCATTAAAAGATACGCAAGCAGGTTTAAATGTCTAATAAAATATGGAGTTCCCATAAACTCCAAAATTTTAACAAACACCTACTAAAACATTTAGGGAAAACAACCCCTAGAAGCTGAAAGTCAATGTACAAAATCTCTATTAACGATAAGTCTAAGAACAAGGGGTTCAACCCTGAGAGCTAAAACGAAACAAATATCTAAAGAGCTAGTCTGAGTCCAAAGAGAATGAATTAAACACAAGAAAATCCATGGAAGTTTGGAAGAACTGGCTCACTCTTGAATTCGATCTCGATAAGTGATCTCCTTAATGAGGTCTGTCAGTAGCTGCCTGAAGATTCCCTCTACCCAACAAAGAAAGAGCAAGTGTTGTATTAGTACACAACCACAGTGTACTGGTAGGATCAAGCGGCTACTCGGACAAGCACAATATACAACGATCAATCACAACATAGTAAGTACACATATATGGAATATAGTTCAATTATCAATTCAGAGCAACATATAATCTTCCATTATCAATGCCAAATAAACATAAGCACAACAATCACAATATTTCTCTCATGGAACCCTTACCCAAACTATTAGTGTGTCAGAAAGTGACACCCGATCCAATATACATGTGTCGGAACGTGACACTCGATCCAATATATGTGTCAAAATGTGACACCTGATCCAATGTATGTGTCGGAATGTGACACCTGATCCAATATATGTGTCGGAACGTGACACCCGATCCAGACAGCACAACCACATTCACAATCACTCCCATAATCGACAATGCTCATAGTAATACAATCAAGCAATTGTTTCATGACATGTAATTATTCATATACATATACTGATTTGCATTAGTTTCGGTTCACAGTTCCATATACACATACATGCATGCATACAACGAAGCAATTAATGGACATATATAACACAAATAGGAAATTAAACCATCACCTACCTCGAAATCAAGCTTCAATCTCCTAAAACTCTTGATCCTTCCTTTTTCCGATTCTTTCCGCTTGTTCTAGGTGTATAAACAATTAATATAATGCAAGGATCAATAATCAATGTCTAATTTACCCGGATTATACGAAACCCAATAACCCAAGACCAAACCCATGATCCTAAAGTTTAGCTAGGGATTTTCCCACCATTAACTTCAGGTCAAAACTTTCCCTCAATGATTATTACACATGAATCTAAGTTCTACGGATCGAAAAATGGATTAGGGGAGTAAAATCCTTACCTTTAACACCAAAAGTCGTTGAAACCTGTCAAGAACTCGTCCTGGGTCATCTCCTAACTCTTAAAAATGATGTTTGTAGAAAGATAACGAATTTAGGGTTTTTCCCCGACTTAATTCGCGACTAGCCCGCTACGGCAAATCCCAACCCACCACAGCGGCCCTGCTCTGGCCACTTGCATGGAGATAGAACCTCAGAATTTGAGTTCCAAGCTCCCATTTCACAACACACTTTCAAACTAGAATGTTCAAAAACTACCCATTCACGCTAAGATCAGTTTCAGGATTTTTACTTACCCGAATTCAATTTCGTAGAGTCGTACAGGCTCCTTAACGTCTTAGCTATCAACTTAGGTGATCAAATTCATAATTAGAGCCCCACCATCCATTACTTGATTTCCCTAAACCATACCTAACTCAGATTTCATCCAAATTTGGACTAGGCTAGAAATTTCCGTGTCACTACCCAAAAAATTTTGGCCCAAATTCTTTCCCCATTGTCTTTTCAATAAAGATGGGAACAGGTTGTTACAATAGATATGAATTTACCTATCACTAACCCTGGAGTGACCAACTAGGAGAAAAGGGCTAAAGCAAAAGTAGAGTAGTACCTGAATCGTCGAATAACTAGGGATACTTGTCTCGCATGTCCTTCTCTGTTTTCCAAGTAGCCTCCTCAACCAGACGATGCTTCCATTGAATTTTCATAGACTTAATATCCTTGGTCCGCAGCTTCCAAACATCATGATCAAGAATTGCAATTGGTTCCTCCTTGTACTGAAGGTCCTTGTATAACAAAACTGGGTCTCATTTTATGAGGTAATCTCCGTCCCCATGATACTTATTCAACATGGACACATGAAACACTGGATGAATTCCAGATCAGCTAAGGGGTAAGGCCAATCTATAAGCCACTGACCGCTAGGAGCTTAGCTTCGATACTTCTTACTTTATCTTGAGCGTCTTGCACCAAATCAACCACCAAAGGTTTCATTTCTCTAGCCTCAAACCACCCTTGAATTCGATCTCGATCAGTGATCTCCTAAATGAGGTCTATCAGTAGCCGTCTGAAGATGCCCTGTACTCAACAAAGTAAAAGCAAGTGCAGTATTAGTACAAAACCACAGTGTACTAGTAGGATCACGCGCCTACTCCCAAAAGCACAATATACAACGATCAATCACAATATAGTGAGTACACATATACGAAATATAGTTCAGTTATCATTTCAGAGCAACATATAATCTTCCATTATCAATGCCAAGTAAACATAAGCACAACAATCACAATAGTTCTCTCATGGAACCCGTACCCAAACTGTTAGTGTGTCAGAACGTGACACCCGATCCAATATATATGTGTTAGAATAATCACAATCACACCCATAATCAACAATGATCATAGTCATACAATCAAGAAATGGTTTCATGGCATGTAATTATTTATATACATAACTCATTTGCATTAGTTTCATTTCACAGTTCTCTATTCACATACATGCATGCACACAACTAAGTAATTAACCAACTAATATCACATAAATAGGAAATCAAACGATCACCTACCTCGAAATAAAGCTTGAATCCTCCTAAGACACTTCAACCTTCTCATTTTGGATTCTTTTCGCTTGTTCTAGGTCTACAAATAATTAATATAATGCAAGGATCAATAACTAAGGTGTAATTTACACGGATTATACCAAACCCAATAACCCAAGACCAAACCCATGATCCTAAAGTGTAGCTAGGGTTTTTCCCACCATTAACTTTAGGCTAAAACCCTCCCACAATGATAATTACCCATGAATCTAAATTTTAAGGATCAAAAAATGCATTAGGTGAGTAAAATCCTTACCTTTAGCACCAAAAGTGATGGAAAATTGTCAAGAAATCGTCCTAGGTCGTCTCCTAACTCTTAAGAATAAAGTTTGTAGAAAAATAGTGAAATTGGGGTTTTACCTTGACTAAATTCGCGACTGGCCTGCTATTGCAGACCCCAACCCGCCACAGCGGCCCTGCCCTGGTGGCTTGCATGGAGACAGAACCTCGGAATTTGAGTTACAAGCTCCCATTTCACAACACACTTTCAAACCAGGACATTCAAAAACTACTAGTTCACTCTAAGATCGGTTTCGGAGTTTTACTTCCCGGAATTCGATTTTGTAAAGTCGTACGGGCTCGTTATTGTCTTATCTATCCACTCATGTAATCAAATTTATAATTAGATCCCCAGTTCATTACCAGATTTCCCTAGAACATACCTTACTCAGAATTCACCCAAATCTAGACTAGCCTAGAAATTTCCAAGTCACTCCCCAAAAGTTTTATGGCCCAAATTATTTCCCCATTGGATTTTCTATAACGACGGGGTTTATATTTTTGTCAAATAATTAAGTTACAAATCTCTATTCAAATAGAAAAATGTTCACCTTGTAATTCCCTCCTGAATTTCCCCTTCTGTTACTCCTAACATAAACAAAAAGTGAAATTTGGGAGTACGATAGTGTGTACACAAATCTTACATTAACCTTGTAAATATAATTATTAAAGAAAATAAAAAACTTATATATGCTTTAACACATCATATAGGTACATGATTTCAAATTTAGAGAGAATACAATTTATTCTCTTGCATATATTATAATTTTTGCTCCCGCTAACAACCAACCAACAACATCATTTTTTTTTATAATATTCTCATTTGGATGAAAATAAATTATCAAATATATCGACGATAAAAGGTGTTATAATAAGTCTCCAGTTCATTTCCAGCTCATCTTCTCTCCTCAAATAAGCATTACATCATGTAAATAGTAGTAAAAAAAACAATCCAGTGCTGCGTAATCTAGCATCTTGTATCAAAGAATCGTTGTCTCTCAAATGATGTCTCAAATTCTCCAACTCCGTGCAGATCTCGCGCCTCCTATTGCCACCATCATTAGATGACAATGTTATTTCCATGATAAATTAATTACTATTCAACAAACAAAAAAAATAAGAAAAAGATTAATTTTATAGTCAACCTCTCTACAACAACAATTCTCGATCACTAATTTTCCAAAATATTTAGACAACTAAACATGAAAAGACTCAAACACATTTCTCCATATGGAACACATCCTTAATTAGGAGGGAAAAAGAACTGGTATACTGTATGTTATAAAATATTTTTGTTATATGGGATAAGTTCAAAGACTTCCTCACACTAACATTATTTGTAGTAGCCCTTATATGTAATTTAATATACGACATTATGTGATTATCTATTTTGAGATATTACTCTTATAGACCAAATTTGATTGTATGTTTGAGGTGGATTAGTCAAGTTTGGTGATTTTTTTTAGGTTTTTGAAAATTGGAGATATAAATCACATTTAGAAAAAATACATTCAAACTTTAAAAGATCTTTGCAAAAAGTATGGTCAAACACAACTCCAACTCCAACTTTGAAATTTAAAATAAAGTAAATATTTCTTTTATATATATTTTTATGTCTAAATACCCACTTGATATTATACCACAAGTGAAATTGAGATGTATACATAGATCGTACACGTATTTGTAAAGACCATAAATAAAGAAATTTCATAAATTAAACTTAAAAAGACTTTAACACGAAATAAATTTTTTTTCTCTTGTGTATATTATGATCATTTACTCCCAACAATCAACCAACATAGAAATTTTATTATCTTCATACAGGGAATAAAATAAAAATCAAAAATACCTACGATAAAAGAAGTTGCCTTTAATGATACAACTTCTTTTATCATAAGTATCTTTGATTTTATTTTCTTCCCTGTAAGAAGATTATAAGAATTGCTATAGGTCATTGTTAGGGCTCGGGCGGGGGTTGGGTCCTTCATTAGATTGGGACATGGTTTTAGATTTGGGGTTAGAGTATTTCCAGAATTTATGTCTAAATGTTTTTGGAAAAATAAGTGTTATAGGGACGTCTTACTATATTAACTAAAGAAAGCTTGATCAAGTGATTAGATAACATGAAAAATGGCGGCGTTGTCTGATGATGACATTGACAAGAGCGAAAGATCTGCACGAAGCTAGAGAATGTGTGACACAATATAAGAGGAATTGAAGCACAAATGTGAGATTCTATATTATAGATCCTTGCCTCGTAATCTAGCCTCTTGCACTTGAGCATCTATTTGTCTCAAATAGTGTCTCACATTCTTCAACTCCATAAAAATCTCTCGCCTCCTATCAACATCATCATCACAAAATGGTACTATTTTCGTTGTTATTTAATAACTAGACGAAGAAAATAGATTTTTCTTCATTTAATATAGTTAGATATATATATAACAGTAATTTTTATAGCAACAATTCACAATAACAATAAAAAAAAAATTGGAGCAGAATTTTTATGGTTTCTATAATAGCCCCCAAAAAAGAGCGCACAAACAATGCAAATATAGAGAGATTTTATTGACCTATATATAAATATTAATGTGAATAAAAATCATAAGCAAAAGGAAATAATTAAACTAAATACATCAGTGGGGGTGAGGCTACTCTATGTTAAATGTGATGAAAACAAAATGTTAAGACCTTGAGTGGGGTGATGCTATTGTATGTGAAAGGTGATGAAAATAAAATGTTAAGAACTTGGGTATTTATGGAGGATTGTTTCACGACCCAAAAAAGGATGCGATGTCACTCGTCTTATCCCACCAAAACAAGCTAGTCTGAAACCCAACCAATACGTTAAATGCGGAAAACAAAGTCACCTTAGTTAAACCCCCAAAACTTGGTTGTCATGTGTACGAGCCTCTAAATTATTACCATTGATTTACAGAAACACACGAGTCTTAAATCATATTGTTTCTAGAATAGAACAAGATCATAAATAAGGAGAAAAAAGGCGTGCAGAGATGACTAGAATCTACCTCCCAAACCTCCACAAGAAGCCTCAGACAAGAAGAGATTAGAAAGTATCACGAAGATGAGTTATGATATTGGAGAAATTGAGACTTAACCCAAGGCTTGAAACTTAGGAACTTTATTATAGATTTGAGTGAGTTTTTGGATCAATGCTAGACACATAATAATATGTGTATGTTATTAGTTGCTAAATCTTATTATGATTACTTATTTGAATAGATTCATTGATTTGGAAGTCCAATGAAAGGGGAAGGCTCAAGTCCTTGAGTGATTGTTCGGCTATTTGAGGAAAGTGGATTTCTAAATCCTTATTAAGTGCATAGAGTCGTGTATTTCCTTGTGGTATGTATTGGGGGATTGATGGGACTTGGTGATAGGTTGACTTGTCCATGTTGACTAATTTTAACAATGAAAAGGGGGTAATTAAAGGCAATGTGATTAATTGCTGGTGTGCGATATGTTAAGAATGAGTTTGAAATGCTTATTGATTTACTGTCGGTGTTGTATCAGGATTGTGTTGTTGTGGATTGTGCGATGTTATGAAGATGGTCATCTCCTCATTATTGTGAACATGTCATTTTCATTATTTTGATATATGATTGTACCAAGTGTTATATAAACTAAGAATAAATAAGAAATTAAAGAGGATGTACCATTTCGAGGGACGTGTCGCGCGCTACGACGGGTACTATATATTGAGGGACTTACCATGCGCCGTGATGGATACTATATATCGAGGTATATATTGCGCGCTGCGATGGAAAATATTATCGAGGGACATGTCTCACATTGGGACGGATGCATGGACAAATATGTCCCCCATAGGTCCCGGACTGAGAGACAACGGGTGTGTATCAGTAGGTCAGACATACATCACTATACTTGACATTGCATTCCATTGCATTGCACAACTTTATCATTAGTGAACTTTATATTGTGTTTTGCTGATCTTGTGACTGCCTTTCTATGGAACTTGTGATTGATGAATATTGAGCTTGTTGTTGAGGATATATAGTTGTTAGAGTGTTGTTTTTGAGTTGTGTGCTATGTAAAATGTGAACTGTTAGGTTGGTTTGATTTTATGCAGGTGATAGTTGTGGAGGTTGTTACTGATGGATATTGAGCTTGTTGTTGATGATAAGTAATTGTTAGAGCATTGTTGTTGAGCTGTGTACTATGTAAATTGTGAATTGTTAGGTTGGGCTGGTTTTATGCAGGTCGTAGTTGTGGAGGTTCAGTTGGAGTGTAAGGAGTACTCATATTCTATTCCCTTAGCTTGTGTTTAGAAGTTTACTTACTGAGTACCGTCTGGTTTGGTACTCACCCCTTGCTATTACATTTTTGTAGGTTACTAGCTCGGATGTTCGTGATACTTTCTCTTCTCTTCTTGTCTGAGGCTTCTTGTGGAGGTTTGTGAGGTAGTTGTTTGTCATCTCAGCAGACCTTGTTTCTCCTTATTTATGATCTTATTCTATTCTAGAAACAATGTCATTTGAGACTCGTGTGTTTCTGTGAATCAATTGTAATACTTTAGAGGCTTGCTGTCACGACCCAAGAGTACCCCCTAGTCGTAACATGGCGTATTCGACCCCGAAGGGGTCTTATACGAGCCACATAGTCATTCATTGCATTCAATAATGAAAATAGTGCGG